>JAABNW020091336.1:5756-16434 GCA_015164035.2 Radianthus crispa
CAAAACAACTAAAATAACAGACGTTTTGAATAAAAGATGCCTGAGGTTTGCCTTACCAGTCAAATCCAGACACCTTCTTGCCATCTCTGATTATTGCTATTCCAGATGGAGTAAGTCCAAGGTACAGCTGAACATTATCCTGATCCTAAACACGACACAACCAAGGATTCATGGATTATCTATTGTTAATTATAACTGAATAATGACCATAAACATAACCTACAAAATATCTTCTGATAAGATACTTCCACCATCACTGATACCACCAGACCATCACTACCATCACTGATACCACGAGACCACCACCACTACCACTGATACCACCAGAAACCATGGGTTCCAGTCCCACCAAGAGCAAATGATTTTTATTCTCAAATAAGTTTGGACTTTTCTTCTGACTAATACCTTATTACAGGAAACTTATAACACCCATTGACAACACAAAGAAAATTTACATTTAAATACACTAAATTATTACAAGTTTTTTAAAAGGTAGATTTACATGCATTTAAATTAAGTTATACAAATGTTTTGATACACATCTGCAATTTTCAGAATTCGGCAAACTCGCACTTCACATTTCTGAACTCCAAACTGCATTTTGGCTTACACCAATAAAACATTCCAAGACAATTCCATGGATGTTTCTCAGGGTTTTTTTTTAATTCAAAAAATTTGGTTTTCAAGCCTAACTAGAGCCTATCAATTTAAAAGATCTTTCAAAGCATCCATGAAATCAGCAAGAGCTGTTCACTGGTTTGATTTGAGGTGCTTTAAAATAACCAGCAAAAGTAGCATGCATTAAATTTACAATGCCATGAATAGATACATTAAGTTAACACAAATTTTGTTAAAAAATTTCCTACAGCAAGGTACAAGATAAGGAGTTCCATACAGCTTGCACTTCACTTACTTTGCAAGGGTGAGGATCAACTCCATACATGTCCAAAGCTTTCACTTTGGAAAGGAAATTCTTCTCGGCTAAAGATGGAAGTTGTCCACTGAAACAAGACCAATAATAAGAATTAACACCTACACTAGTACTCCAACATTACACGCAGTACTCACCTGTCAACTTTCATTGTAACTAATTAGTCAAGTTACTATAAAACTGTTGGGAATTGCACAAGGCATTTATTATGCCTTTGATCTTGTGCTATGAAAAGTGTTGCAGTTTGATACAACCCTGAAGAACGAGTTGTGACAGCGCAAGCACAAGGAGTGACAGTGAAGTACAAGGAGTGTCATTGTAGTACGAAGAGTGACAGTGAAGTATGTGTTGTGACAGTTGTTTCTTGTTGCTATGCAGAAAACCATTCAACAGCTATAAACCAAGCAAACCGAATCAATTCCACGTTTTGCACTGAAAAATTTCAAATTTTGAACTCAAAATCTGCACTTAAAAATATCAAATGTTGCACTGCCTTAACAAATTTGGAATAAAGTGAGGCACTTTCAGCCATTCAGAGTGCAGAAATATTTGCATGTATTTGAAACTGAATGAAAAGTTTGATTATTTCCCAACTTAAACCTTTGAAATGATTTCCCTCAACAGAGATGACAGTTTAAGAAACAAATGAAAGAAAAAACAAGCTTTCGATATATTCATGCACACAGAGAATTGATACTTACACCAATTGTTTGTGAATTTCAGCAATTTTTTTCTCCAGTTTTTCACTTTGCTTGGGTACAATGCGGAACTCCGACACATAACCTTGATCATTTTCATCAGCATCAAAGTCACCCAGTTCAGCTGTAAATTGAAAAAAAAAGTTTCTTAATTGATTTGACAATGTAGTCATAGTTTTGAATTGGAATGCCTGTTCAAGGGCTCTAAGACAAAGTCGCTGTGAAGTTTCAAGATAATCCTAATAAATGCACTTCATGTGGAGTGTATATGTTGTTATTTAGAGTTCTAAAAATAACAAGTGTCAAAAGTCTTTGACGCTCTGGACATAATGAGCTCTTGTAACAAACTGGTAAACAACTGTCTCCAATTTCAACCTCATTTTGATATTTGAATCTCTGCCGTTTCACTGAGCGACCACCGTATTTTGCTTGGGAACCATTGAGAAACTTTGCATAACTTGAAACAACTGACTAATGTATTTATGCAAATTGAGGAATGATATTACCATAAATTGTTATTTTGCCGTCAGGGAACAGAAGACTAGGGAGAGTTGTGAAGCATGATGGGCATTTGGAAGTTTGTTAAGAGTTTGATCGGCCTACAGTCAGTCATCGCAAGCTCCACACTAAGATTTATAAGTTTTCAGTTTTAGTAACATCAAATTCTCTAATGGTTTTTCTTCTAGAAGCCTTTTACCCCAAAGGTTGCAGCATTGCATGGTTGGGGTACACGTTTTTTTCCCAATTTCTTCCAAGTGTTTTTTTTAGGTTTTTTGTGTCCGGCATTCTGCTTTAGTTTGTGATTGATTTAAGTATTTGAATAAATGGAGTAAAAACAATCTAAAAATAGATATCTAAAACAAGGGAAAACTATCTTTCTCAAATACCACTGAAAGTTAGACCTGAGCATAACCATTAATTATGGGTATATGATTAAAAACTTACCTTGAATTATGTAGGCTCCAAGTTCAGCTAATTCATTGTAAGAGCAGAGAAGCCTAAAATAAGAATAAAATCAACATTGAAACTTATCACATCTCAAATCTGATGGGGCATATACTGGTAGTGAGGATAAATTCTTCATTGAGATTATTCTTAATGTGCTATCTTTTCATCAAGGTAATAGCAATTGAAATGCCATTTAGATTTTATAGACAAATCAGAAGTGGATTCTGGCTTCTAGTGTTACCCACCTTCCATGAAGAATATCCCTCTTGATTTGCAAGAAAAACTGGTATCTGGAATAAAATGAAGTGAGATGGACTTGTAAACAAAACCTGTTAATCTCACATCAGTATAACTGGTTCTTTGTATAGTTTATTTCTATAAACATGCAGCTTTATCCCAAAAATTCTCACCTTTCATTTTAACCTTAATTTGTTCTTGATAAACAAAGGGGGAGAAATTCAGGATAAAATTACATGCACAATGAAGATTTTTAAACTGTTGAGTCTTATCCATTCCTCATGTCATCATGCATTGATACCACAGGTTACTAGGTCTATAGAATAGATTACATGCTATCAAGGCTAACCCAGCACAAAAGAGAACTTAAAACTGGAGTATTCACCTATCATTGTCTCAAGTCTAAACTTTATTTTTCTCGAAAGACAGGCAACAAAAGTCATTTCTACATTTTTTCAAGGGAAAAAGGCTTTTTTCTGCAACTACTTCTGCATATAAGATCTTGGCAACCCTAATGGCAAAGCAAGCTGGAATGAGTTAAAAATGATACGAAAATTTTATAATCTAGAACATTTTCCCAGTTCTATCCATTTCCTGCCATTGAACTCTAATCCTGTGAACCTAGAGCTAGAGTTCTTAATTTTTTAATGTAAAAAGGGACTTTTTTATGCCTGTCGTGGTGTTGCTCTGGTTACACTATATGATGTGATGATTTTATAACAGTTACAATCTTATCTCATTAACTGAAGCATGTCTGCTATTGGCCATCCATGTCTTAGAGTGCATTTGCCATTTACTCTTGCTTGACCTCAAAATCCATTGGAGTCACTAATATTTATTAATTATATTATTACCTTGTTATCTCTTCGTGAACTACACTTGGATCTACAGCATAAAACTTGACTCTAAAAAACAGCTTGAAGGGAGGCTTTAATGCTAGGAAAAACAAACAAGATTTTTCAACATTATTGAAATGCTTGGTGTAGGATGTTCACTGCACACAACAACTGTTTTCAGTGGTGGTTTACAAGGGGTGCCTATGAGAGTAGGGCATTGGAGAATATGCAACTTATCTACCACCACCTTTGTTAGTATCATTATCCAGCTGATTATAGATTGAAATTGCACTTGCCGATTCAAGAGCACCATACTACATTTTTTAATACACCCCAGAGTAAGAAACCTCAGGGTTAAATCCTTTTATAACATTTGGGGTACTTCCATAGAAAAGGAATCTGTCCATAGATTTTTTTTAAGACTTTGCATGTACTTTCGTCAGACAAAGAATGTTACAAAAGCCAGTCATTTCACGGTATTTTGAACAAAAAAATTGAAAAATGAAAGTGAATTGGAGATGATAAAAACTGCTTTGTCTGGAAGTTGAATGGCTACAGATATAGTATCATGGTGATTTGTTCATTATAATTTATTTCAGGAGTAAAATAATATGTACTGATTTCAAAATAACAGACAGAGTGTGTTACAGAAGGGGAAAATGATTTTTGCCTATTTGTAAAATCCACAGATGTAATCAAGTCATGCATTGCTGGTGGACATGGACTATAACTCATCCTTTTTTGTTTCAGAAAATAGTTTAGAAGGGAACTTTGTCGAGATATGAGATTTCAGCCAATATTCTATTTTCCCCTCCATAACATTTTGAGGCAAATAAAATAAAACAGACTTTCTTTCACACGTGAAGATAGATTACTTGGCCAATTTCATTATTTCCAAGTTACCATACGAGAATAAAGATAGGCCAAATTCAAGCCTGTTTTGTTTTCAATTTTGAAAGATACAGATTGAAAAAAAGTGTTACGGAGAGGAAAAAATGTTACAGAGGGGGAAACCCAATTTTTCTATTTTTTCTATATACTGTGCTTGGAGCTTTGATAAGGGTCACTGTTGTAAATATATATCACCATATAGTAACTTGTAATTCTATACCCTAAGGATGTCTATCCTAAAGCATGCATTTAGATTATTTGTATGATTCGGAGCACATGGCGAGCACAGGCACAAATTGATCTAGAAATCGAGGGAAAGGGGTATGACTTTGCTTTTATATTTTAAGTCTATATTGTACTCGCGTTTCACATAAGGACAGTAATTATTTCTTTGTAATCACTTTAGTAATTATTTAGCTATTTTCTTGTACATCACAACTGCTAGTAGATATTATCTCAATCGATTTGATCCGTCTAACTAATTATTATCAGCTATTCATGTAAATGTATGTTTAATGTTTCAGTCTTTACATGATCCCAACAATAAAATTGTAAGGTAACGAGGGATCTCAGTCTTTCATCTGTTCTTACGGCCTGAGCAGGGAAGCACACAATACAGTGACCTTAAACAAACTTCCCCAGCCGTAATTCTAAATTTCATTGACGTTTCTTCATTCCAAGGGTGCTTAAAATCTTCGACTGGCCAAAACGAGACGACCTTGACATTGTGCATAGATCTTGCATGGGCCAGTTACCCTCCTAGGCACAGGCCCTTTCACTGTTATTCAACAAAGTGATGGAAAAAGTCCATCAATATGTAAAGAAATCAAAGAAGTTTGATAAGTAAGATGCCACTTAATCTTTTTGGCATTTAATAGCCTTTTATAGGAATCATGGTTCTGATCACTTGTACTTATGACAGCGCACACCATTCTGTTAAGTGAGCATCATAAATGCAATGCATTACGGTAAGTTAAATTGTGTACCTGCTGAGCTGTGAATTTCATTTTGGCAAATCACATAGTGTTAAGCAGTCTTGTCCACTTAGTACTCATGCAAGAGCAGGTGTTGGTTTCACAAAATATTTGTGGATGTTAAAATTAATAAAACAATTTTGCAAAAGAGTAATTCTATATGGAATTCAATATTGTTATTGTGAATACTTGGTCAGGGACAAAAAGTTCCCCTCCGTAGCACTACCACCTCTATTAGAAATTCATGTTCTTAAACAATAAATGTACATAAACTTTTAAACCTTCTGTTTTTGTATACCTAGATAAATGACAAATGCTACGAGACTAAAGAAAGTCTGAGATGTATCAATTTCAGAGAGTTCTTGAACATTTTATGAACATAAGAAAAGGGTTTTTTCTGTTATAGTCAAGGGTATCATAATTATCCAGCTACATGTAGCTAAAATGTTTTGTTCTTCCCCTCCATAACATTTTAAATACTGTGAAATGACCCAAAAATGAAATAAAAAAGAGGGGGGTCACCATTCTTGTTTTCAGGCTACGTCATCTTCAAGCATAGCAATTTATACATTTTATAGCAAAATTCCAAAACACCGCAAGGCGTGAACAAAGTTCCTTTTTACCCTTTTAAGCACTTCTATGCTCCAAAGAGTACCTATAATTCAAGTTTTGATGGTTAAACTACACTATCCAATAGCAGTTATTATGTCTGCATGCAAATGAGATGTAAATGAGATAACAAGCATTGTATTGAACCTGATAGCCTCGCTTGGGTGATTCCGAAACAAAAGGAGAATTGTATTGTGGTCTAATAAGATAGATGAATGTTAGTGTGTTGGACTCTAAGAATGCCAAAAATAGCACCTCGCAACTATTCTTACTGAAATATTTCAAAATCTAGTTCAAAGACCAGCCCTCATTTTTTTTTTGATACGATGTACACCACTGAAATTAACAAAAATCTTACATAAAAATGGGGTCACCATTCTCTCTCTCTTTTTTTGAGATATTTTGATCTAAGCATAGCAAAATGGGCAAAATCTGACACTTTTTTTGAGTGGAGACTGGGGCAAATTTTACAAAACTGAGTTTTTTCATTTGACTCAAAAAACAGAAAAAATAAAAATTGCTTGTGAATATGATTTTTATCTAATATATGAAATAATAATGCCCAAACTTTGCAAGTTCCATGATATTTGTTTCATGCGCATAAAAATTTGCAGTGCAATTCTATGGATTGGAATTACCTTAAAATACAGTAGTTTGCAGAGGAATACCAGTAGTAGTTGGTGGTGCATAATTTGTGCAGTATTTGATACAAACTGTGTTGATTAGCATTTGCTATTTCTAAATGGCTGTGCTCTTATCACCTGCAAACTCTACTTTCTGTAAAATTCTTTATAATTCTTGTAAACTGATGAGCACAATAAATTTGATTTGATTTGATTTGATTTTGATTTGATTTGATTTGTTACATGTAATCTATGACTTCTATGGACCGAATGCAAAAATTGCACCGAGGTGAGGCTTAACTTGTGAACAAAGGAATCTAGTGTGATTAGTCACGCCATTTCCTATTGTTCACAACTTAAGCCTCACATTGGTGTGAGTTTTGCATTCCGTCTATATCTAGAATTGTTAGTGTGATGTTGAAACTAAATAAATAATATTTAAAGCTAAAAAATGTTATTGCATCTGCAAATGGTTTGCACAAATTAATAAAAGTTGATGATGATGTAAAAGAATAACCTTTTTAATACTTACATTTCATTTGTTTGAGAACACTTTTATTTAGATCAAGCCAGTGCTGGAAATAAATATGAGAATGTGTTAGGAATCATCCTAAATCCTAGTGTAAAATCTTAATCCTAAATGCGATCCTGAGGATTAGGATCCTGCACATTAGAGTGAATTTTGTATGAGTGGGAAATGGACTGTACTGCACAGTGACAGTAACTACTATGGTTGGCCATTTGTTGCAAAATTCAACAACTCCTAATTCGCCTTTATCACACGGCGGCCATATTGATTAAAACAATAGATTTTGATTCCCCTGGGTCCCCTCGCCCTCACTTTGAGGCTTCTCAGAACGTTCAAAACAAAGGGTTTTACTCCCATGGGAATAAACATGGCTGCTGTGTGATAAAAGTCAATTGTATTCAACAAAATATATTTGCATTCAACTACACATATCTATTCAACTTCAACCTTTCCTATTTACATTCAACACTTCTATTTTTTCAACTTCACCGAAATATATTTGTATTCAATGCTACACATATTTTTTGTATTAAACTTCTATCTCCGTATAGTAGATTTAAGGCCAGGATGTATACATTCATGCATCTTCAATGCAGTTTATTTGCATTCAACACTTACTAAAGTTCCTGGACATTATCAAATGTTCATTCAACAAAAATGCCCTAGCCTCCCCTCCATCAAATCGATTTAAATGTGGTCTCAGTTCACCTCAGATACTACTCATTCAAAATGGCAGATCATTTGTCGATCGGAAAAGTTTACGGATTGCTTTTCTGATATAATAGAATCTCTAAGTTATTGCGAGGAGAATGAAAACTGTACTGACAAGCCTGTAATCGAATCAATTATTTCTCGTAGAAGTTGCAGAGAAGTTTTAGAACGGATGAATGTATACATCCTGGCCTTAAATCTAAATACGGAGATAGAAGTTGAATACATGGCATCGGTGCCATAATAAAGTGGTTTATGTGTTAAAGTTGAATACAAAAAATGTGTGTAGCATTGAATACAAATATATTTCGGTGAAGTTGAATAAATATAAGTGTTGAATGTAAATAGAAAAGGTTGAATAAATATGTATAGTTGAATGCAAATATATTTTGTTGAATACAATTATACAAGTTGTTGAATTTTGCAACAAATGGCCATACGGGCCGTAATCTAAGGACCATAACAGTGATCTGACAAAACATGCATGCACTGTAAACTTGCTTTTCTGCAACATATCCATATTGCAACTCTTACGGTCCATTTCCCAATAAGAAATTCACTCTACTTGTAAAAAGGGAGCATTAATATCCTACCAAATTGTCTGCGAATATCTGGTTCACACTCAATAAAAGAAAAAAGGAAGACTACCGGGTATTACCAGTAGTGGCTGCTAATTGCTGCAACCTACCATATACATCTAGACTGTGAACAGGCCCTCTTAGTCCAGACTCAGTGGAGTGGAAATGTAGGGACTGTGGACAACACACAGAAATGAATTATGTGTTCCCACACAACTCAAAATTCCCATTGGCTGAAAATGAGCTGTCTGTTGTTTTTTTAATATAAAATGGTGAGTGCTATAATCAAATCTAGTGTTGGACAGTTTTGAAACCAGAACAAAAATTGGCAGTGGAGTCTTTGATGAGTGAGAAGCATGTTATAGCTATATTTCCCCAATGTGGTTCAGAAAAAAGTCTCATCTATAAAATATTCGTCTTGGTGGGTTCTTTGTGTTACACCATTACGAAGTGTTGTAGAAGACCAAATCATGGAGTTTGCCAAAGTTGATATCCTTCTCTTGAACTAAAAGGCTAAATAAACTAGAAGCAAAACTCGAAAATGTTGCCAAAGCAAAGTTCAAGATCATCTTGACTTATCAGCTGAAAATTATAGTTGTTGTTGTTTTTACATATAGGCCAGAGAGTATCAAAAATGATTGATTCCTATTGGATAGAGTTTTTGGCAATGAGACTGTCCAAAGCTAACAGTGAATGTAATTGACAGATGTAAAAAAGGCAACAATTCATTTCTGTGTGTTGCCCAGTCCCTAATTTTCCACTTGACTGAGTCTCAAGGGAAAAGGACTGTTTACAGTCCAATATACATCTGATTATCTTTATTAACATTATTTCTAAACTTCAATCGGAACAAAACTCCCACATTAATGGCCAATGGGTAGGAAGCATTCCCATGCTAAAGGCATGCTGGCCAAAGTTGGAGCCTTACACCTATTTCAAAAATGTTGTCGGTCGGCAATCTGGAAACTGTGACAGAAAGAAATCATGGGAGGTTAGAAAAGCACCATTTTCAGGTTTTTAAAAGCAAATCTGTTGTTTATAGGCATTTGCATCTTTGTATATTAACTTGCTGTGAGCTACTATCCGGAAAATAATTAACTTTCTTTCGATTTTGAATGAAAAGCAAAAGTCCACAATATTCCTTTTTACAGTTCTCAGGGTCATTTTGAATTTAATTAAATTTGTGCATGGGGTCAAGGCTGGAGTTGAGCCATTCAGGTAAACAACAAAGAAATCTATGGTGAAGTTTGCTTTCATCACAAAAATAGTCTATTTTTCATCTGATACGATAATATATTTTACCAAAAGAGAATTCAAGCTCACAAGCATCTTTTTCATCTTCTCTAAAGGGATAAGGAAAGCATTGTGCAGCATTTTAACTACAATAGCAGTTTCTATAGAGTTGACTGGAGGCCTACTGATTATCGTTTCCTTTCGCTTCCCAAAGGAGACTTGAGACGAAATTGCTGGTGCAGTTTGATCAAACGTCAGCATGGAAAGAGCGGTTATATTCGTGACAAACTCAATGTTTATTTGCTCAGCAGATTTAAGGTATCAAATATCGAAACATCGACGAGAAACTCTCTGGCACTGGGAACTGAAACAGTATGTAGCTGGCAAAAATCTGTCTACCACTCTAAAGCTAATATTTCTTTAATGACTTCTTGCATACATCTTATTCACCTGTCTGAGTTTCATCTTTCCAATGTTTTGGTATAGCATTTCGCAGAACCGCGCCTACGTTCAAGACAAGGTCCTCTCTTGCCCCTCCAAATCTCTCTGAACTTTTACGTGCAATCTCTTTAATGTTCTTTTCCTCAAATTTCTAGATGTGATGTAACGTCTTGATTTACTTTTGTTAAAAAATATAGCCATGTTAGATGAAAAAAGACTATTATTGTGATGAAAGTGAACTTCTCCATAAATTTCTTTGTTGTTTACATGAACAGGTCAACTCCAACCTCGATCCCGTGCACAAATTTAATGAAGTTCAAAATGGTGCCAGGAACTGTAAAACGGACTATTCCTTTCGGTCACAGATTGCCGACTGACAAAGTTTTTGAAATAGGTGTATACATGTACTATGGGAGCTAAAAAGTTGAGACCATAACTA
>JAABNW020091447.1:0-15176 GCA_015164035.2 Radianthus crispa
AAATAATTTGGGATAAAAAACAATTTCTCCCCCCCCCCCCCCCCCCCCCTCCAACTTAAATAATGACTGGTCCCTAACTGACTGACAGGAAGTGGGCAACCTTGACCACCCCCACTCCCCCTGGAATCCAAAGGGGTAGGGATGTAAACCACTAGCCTGAAGCAATAGAATCTTACCTCCATAGCTCAGCTTTCTACAGTAGTTGTTTTGTAATAAAGCGCTAGCGAACTACATGTGACGTCGATGTGCAGAATAAACAATGACGTCCAGTGGTAATGACGTCATCATGAACCAGTCTCCTTGGTGAAGGCAAGAGGAAAATATGGGCAATACCTGGTACTAGGCAAAACCTGAAAGCTGAACTTTGCACAAAACAGCCTGACATAAAGGTACTTCGTAAAATAGACCTTAGTCGATGGGTTACAATCATTTCCGATGTCAGACCACGTGTCATTCCCAAGAGTATCATCTCTTTATCCAACGGTTGTGCATGAGGAGATACATGAATATGGATGCACCTTAACAAAGAATCATATTCTAGGGAATGACACGTGGTCTGAAATGAGAAAATATTGTAACGCAACGAATACAATCTCTTGAAACGCATAGTGAGGCAAGGTTTTGAGACTGAAATAGCACTATGCAACAGTATAAAACTCACCGGGGAGGTGCCTTTGCCTTGTTCTCAGTATCCAGGAATCTTTGACCTAATATGTCGAATGGTATTGACAGCAGTGCATACATTTTTACTAAGGCAGCCTTCTGTCAAGTATATTTGACTACTCTTCTATAGAGTATATTTTTTTTTGCAAGAGATTGTAGCGTGCCTGTGCATTCCGGCGGGAAGATTTTGCTGCGTTTGGTGCAAAGATGGCTTTTTTCAATAAATGAAATTCGTTTATAACAATTTTGGTTTATTGCAAGAGCACCGAGTGTAAATGCGGTGAATTCAGATTGAATATTAAAAGGGTTAGAGACTGAAAACTCGTTTTTTGTACACAAATACTCGCACTTGCTGGCTGTACAATGAACTCGAAATTTCAATACCACACACAGCTGCGCTACGTGCGGTATTAAACATTTCTCGTTCATTGTACAGGCAGCACGTGCGTGTATTTGTGTACAAAGAACTCGTATCAGTCTCTAACCAATAATTATTGAATTGTAAATGATTTAAGATCATTAGACATCAACAAACCAACTTTCCGACCGCTGGTCTCACACGTCTGTATATCTTACATCGATCCCTTCGAGGTTGGGAAGTTTCTTGTGATAAAAAGATGGGGGGAAGGTTTAGTAGGAATGGCAGCCGAAGATGGAGATAAACAAGAATGAAAGTGGGATAAAAAATGGGGGAAGACAAGAAAGAAAACATTGAAATAAACAAAAAAAATTCATAGGTTAGGAAGTTTCTGGATATGAAAATACGAACCCATTACTCTAATGAAATAGGAATGTGAAGTGAAAAATACACAAGATGGAAAAAATGGATAGCACAAGAATGTGAGAGAAGGAAAGGACGGGAGTGAAAAGGATCGAAGAGAAAAAAATATTTAATTCAAATACAGGCTGTAGTGGGAATGGTAGGGAGATAAAAAATGGAATGAACCCAAGAGATCAGAAATAAGAGAGGAAAACTTCGTATTACCGCGCGCCATGTCAATTCACATTCGGGCTATTTTTAGTAACCGGATAAAGTTTAATTTTCGCCTCACCCTACTCTCGTGCGTCAAAATTCGACTAGCGCAAACATTCACCAACCTACCTCCCACGCGTCAAAAATTGACTGGTGAAACACTTCCCAACCTACTCCCTGTGCGTCAAAATTTTACACTTCCGACCAAACCAAAGAATCTGACGTCATTTCTATGTTCAATAGGAGTACAGACCATGGAAAGCTCATTTGATTGGATTTTTTTCTACCATAACAAAGACCAGAAAGGTGAAAAAATGTCCGGAAAATGTTTGAAAGAACAATCGTTTCGAGCGCGCGCTGTTTGTACACGCGAGCGTGCGCGCAATTCGTCATTCCAATTGTGACAATCCATTTTTGACGCGAGGGAGTAGGGTGCGGAATGTTGCGCCAGTCGAATTTGGACGCACGAGAGTAGGGTGAGGCGAAAATTAAACTGCATCCAGTTACTAAAAACCGAATGTGAATATTGACATGGCGCGCGATAATACGGAGTTTCCCTTTCTTATTCATATGCTCTCTTGTACCGATCGATATATACCGTAGTAAGCTTACAGCTGTAAGTAGCAAGCCGATATTAAAGATGCAGAGTGATCATTGCAGGAAAATTAAATAATGTGGCAAGTTTCAAGATCCTACAGTCGGTCTACAGACAAAGGATTGTTTTGTATTGTATTTTTCTACTTACCAACAATCTCATCGCGTCTTGATCATCAGTTTCTTCATTATTTGTTCGATGTCTCTTTCAATAATCCGAAAAATCGTACGCTCTCCTTTCCTTTGGTATCTTACATGTACAAAATTGAGGCTACCAAAATAGGATGAAACCGCTGTACTGGTAAATTAACTCGCGGACCCGTACTATATATGCACATAAATTACGGAAACATTTATGGCACATAGCATGCTAGTGTTACCAGTTTTGAAGTGCTTTTATACCCGCTATATTTATCACCTGCGGGGGAGGGGAGGTTGGAAGATTAGGGGCCGTTTACCCGGGAAAACGTTGATCCTGGTATCAGGGTTGCCCTCCTCCTGGGGTCACCCTAGGTGAGCCAACTTTTCTATGATTTCTAGCGAATCAAGTATCGAGTGTTTACACGAGACATTTTTACCTGTCTCTGCCAGAAGGGATACCCTACCGTAGGTTTACCCTCTTTGCGTAGAGAGGTTACCCTTTTACCCGGGACAACTTTTCTTGTTTTCTCCATGTAAACAAACTGTCTCGGGGTACCGAGACAAAACCCGAGCCAGACAATCTCGTACCCAGAGCCCACGTTTCTTATGGCCTGCGGCGAAGAACGAGGGCTCTGGCATAATCCGTTTTTGAGGCAATTTGATTGGCTGATCAATGTTAAGAATGCGTAAGCGCGGAGTACCGGAAATAAAATGAATGAACCAAACATTTCAAGAACGCGCTGTTGGTACACGCGAGCGCGTGTGCAATTCATCATGCTATGTATCTGTCCTCTTATCCATCATGGCTCTCAGCCAATCAGCGAAATGGAGAAATGGTAAAACTGTAAACGGTAGCCATTTTTAATATCAAAGAAGAAAGTATGACGTCAACGTAAGAGCTGGACATGCGCATAAGCACCTAAAACCGGAACCATAAAAATGTGGTTCCGGTTTTGGATTACGCCAGAGCCCTCGTTCTTCGCCGCAGGCCATAAGAAACGTGGGCTCTGGGTACGAGATTGCGAACCAACTACAACTCTTGAGCATGCGCATTGCATTCGATTGTTCCAAGCCTTGTTGGTTGACCCGGATTCAAGGGGCAGCTTTTTGTATATAAACGCTCGGTATCGGTTGGGGTCTTGCCGGGGGAGGAGACGGGGACAGTGAGTTGATCTTTGCAATGCGCATTTCTTGGCAGCCGGATGCACAAGCATTCGAGTTTTGTTTTTGACAAAGCCTCGGTTTTGGATACATCACACTTGCCGACATCAATTTTATTCGATGATTAAACCAAAGAGTGCTGATTAATCAATATCCCATTTGGCTCATGAACACGCTGGAATCTTTGATTGCATTTTTCGTCAATAAGTTAAAGGCCGCAGGTAAGTACAGCCGGGAATACTGTGCGTCAGACCGTATCTTGAGAAAGGGCTATTGTCTCTTACTTCACCCAGACATGCGCAGTCATGACAAACCTTCAACAACACAAATGCGCTAGATGTCTCCACAGTTTTCAACCAATCAGAGCGCGCGCTGTGCCGTCATTTATGAATCGTGATGAACAAAAGCACGCGCGCCATCGACGACACAATGAACACAACTCCGTCTGCGTTGTTGATTTGAACTATTTCAGTCCAGCGCGTCCGCTAAACCAATGAAAAAATCCATCACTCTGGTTTTTCTTGTCTTTTGCTTTTGAAACAAATCGCCATCATCTACAAGCGAAAAATAATAACGAAATTGAAAAGTGAATATCAGACCAGCAAGATGAATCCTGCGCTGTTTTACCGAAGGAAAGACAAGACGATCCTTCCAGCAGACCTGTTGGCTGCATACCTAACATATCACGCTAACAAGGCCGAAGACATGAAACTACTCTTCAAAATACGTCTCATTGAGAGAGAAGAGAAACTATCCTTGAGGGAAATTAAATGGCACAAACACCAGCTAGAAGAAGAACTCAAGGAACAAGCTGAATATTACTTTGGATGTCAACGAGTCTTTTCTGAGCAGTCTTTAGTTTCCACCTCAGACTCCTTTAAGAAGAACCTATATCAAGGGCCTAATCCGACTAAGGCCCTTATTCCTAATGGACGTCTGAAGGAGCTGAGAGAAAAGCTAAGATCAATGCCCATAGGTAACAAAAGCCCACAAGCTTTAGCTAGGGCAAAATTGCTCCGTAAAAGGCAAAGATTTCCTTGGCCCGTTGCCGAGTCAGATCACGATATACCAGCTGATAGCACAGGGGTGACTGAGCCAACCGAAACGCTGGTCAGACAGGAGTCTAAAACAGATACCATAGAGCCGCCTTCCGACTCAGCGCCAATCAAATCGCCGGATCAGAAACCTGAGATTATAGATGAGATGCATGACTCACTGGACAAGGTACAAAAACTGAAATTCAAGAGAATTCAGTCAGCTCCAATGCCTAAGCACTCCAGAGAAGAGACAGCGGGACTAGATCTAGAAGAACGACCATATGCCAAGCAAAAAGCGAAAGTAAAAATACGACGAGCCAAAACGTGTGGTACGAGGCGAGAAAGATTAAAAACAGGATTCAGATTTGACAAAGAACCATACTCCATGGAAGAGAAGATGGCGCGAGGTAAGCAGAAGGAGAAAATGCCCGAGTTCACTAAGGAAAGGCCATGGAGTGATAGGAGCAAAAACAAAATTAGAAAACATCCAAGACCAAAGTCTTCGCCTTCTATAAGCGCTCTCCCAAAACACTTAGACACGAGAGCGCAAGGTCCACGAGCAAGATCCGCGATAACAAGCAGACAAAAGCAAAAAGAAAGGGAAAAGGAAGAAAAGTATCCAACAACTGGGAGAAAAATATCACTCAAAGAACTGGATACCAAGTTGAGTTCATTGTCAGGAGATGAAAAGATTTCTTATCGAGAAGTCGAAGTCACAGAGGAAGATAGGCGAACAGTCATTCTGCGCAAGCGCGCAGTAGCGCGTTTGGATTTTTCAAAAGCTCATCGTTTGGTTTGCAAAAGTTTTGCTGCCTCAGAGGCCGCTAAAAGTGGTCTTGTTGATGAGGAGACGATGGTTAAGCGTTACCTTGATGAGACTTCACAACAAGAAGTGAAAATCACCGCTAAGAATATACAGGGCAAAGGAAAAAGAGGCAGTAGAGACGTGGAGATGGAACTAAAAGGAATGGAGAAAACGAGATCAGAAATCAAACATACAAAAGAAGAATTCCCCAACGAAGACTCATTAAACACGCATTCCAAGACGTTGATAGCAGAAAAACGACACACAGAAAAACGGGAATCAGTGTCTCATAAAGACGCCAAGAGACACCCTATAAAAAGATGGATTGATGCTGTCGATCATGTGACTGATGACATGGAGAAAGATGGCGAATGCAAGAGATTCCTTGGTCATCAGACCAAAAACCAACACACGAAGAAGCACAAACTATCAGTTTTCAAAAAAAGAAATTATTCAGAGGAACTCAAAGGAAAACAGTCAGAAGTGGAATCAGAAATGAGGAAAAAAGTCTTGGAATATATGATGGCTTACAAGAAGGAAGAGGAAGACAACAATGCTGAAGACGAACACCAAGAAAATAATTCATGCATAACCTAATTGCTTTGAAATCTTCCTTTAGGTAAAATAAATAGCTATATCTTTTAGATACATGTAAAAATTAATAAAGCCTTCAAGTTCTTTCTCATTAAGGTACGGTCATACCAGCAACAAAATCGTGCAACTTGTCGCGCAACATTGTACAGCGAATGTTGCTTGTATTTCCATACTCGTCACAACTTTTGCAACAAAGTACAAGTTGTAACATGGGTGGAAATACGAGCAGCATCGCTCTGCAACTTGCAACGCAACAAACGCAAGAATGTTGCGCGACAAGTTGCACGATTTTGTTGCGCGTATTTCCGCACATTTAAACCTCGTCCCAAAGTACTACACCTTACCATTACTTCCATTATATGCCTTTCTAGCAAAAACACTTTGTTGGCAATCTCATAATTACAGTTATATTGCTAAATACGTCAAGTCTCATTGTAAAACCCGTTTGAGCACGTGGGAATCATGCGCAGTGCAGTTAAGGGGTTACAAACAAAATCCAATAATATCAATTTTCATCCCATCAGATCACGAATGGGAAATCACTTCAGTTAATCGTAGTTCGTTTGCCATAGATTTATCCTCACGTATTGTAAGACACATTATGGATAAAATACTAGATTATCCATAAATACTTCATCTGTTATTTATTAGAAATACCCTACCAATGGTCTATCACCAATCCAGCCCTCTGATTGGCTGAGCTACTGGGGTCTATTAGTGATAGACCTGTGGTAGCGAAAAGCGCCGGTTTAAAATAACCAAAAATAAATTATTGCAGGCCAATTACTAGGTTTTTACTAAAACAATTAGACCTCTCGTCCTCATGGCCTATGAGTAAATAGTCCATTTGGCTTTCGACCTTCAGCCTCATGGTCTATTGACTCGTAGACCATTCGGATTCGAGGACTAATGAGTTGCGTGCTGCCTTGATACATAAAGCAACCAAATAAATCAAATTCCTTAACGGTTCCTTCCGCCATATTGAATCAATTAAAATCACGGCATAGGAACGAGGGTAACGTTGAGTCAGATTTCCAAGATGGCGTCTGGAGGAGATAAGGCATTTCGGCGTTGTAATATAAGCAACAAAATTATGCAGCTTGTCTCGTAACATTGTTGCGTTGCAAGTTGCAGGATGAAAGCTGCTCGTATTACCACCCTAATTTTTGATGCACGAAGTAGAAGCTCTTTTTACTCTCTGCAACAAAGAAAATTTGCTGCGCGATTAGTGGTAATACGAGCAACATTCGCTCTACAACGCAGCGATGTTGCGCGACGAATTGCACGAAGGGACCCAAGAACTGAAATGAGTGAACAACGAGCCAGCACTAGAAGGGTATATCAAATAAATAAACACATCAAGATTAGCGTGTTTATATTGGCGATAGAGAACTCACAGTGTACCATTTGGACGCAAGCATTTATTGGTGTTTAATCTATAGTTGCAAAGATTCACAAAAACAATTCTGCCAGTTCCTAAATAAATAGCTTCAAACAGTATTAAACATTCCCGAACAAAAAGTTATAACAGGATCCCTGGCTCTTTGTCTTAAATAAAGGTTTTTAAAAGAATATCTAACTCTCAACTCTTGTTTCTTGGAAGTACAACCTGCGCAGGTCTGAGAAACAACGTTATGGTTTCATAAGGAAAGTTTAGCCAAAAGTCTAGACCGAAACTTATCTTTATTGCTGGATATACCAGGATGGATCGTGTCAGATTCTCTAAATGTAATAGCCCTTTCCCAAGATGCGACCTGGTCTACAGAATTCCCGGATGTACTTACCAGTAACCCCTTCCTTATTGGACGAAAAAAGGCACCCAAATATTCCAGCGTGCTAAAAGTGCCAAAAATAGGTTGTTGACTTATCAGGGTTCTTTTGTTTAAAGTGCAACTGAACCATCAGAGAGTACTTCCAGTATTGATTGTACATGAAGTAAATAGTTGAATGGCTAAAAATCTTATATGATTTGAGTGGTTCATCATGGAGATATTAAGGGTTTTTCTTCCAATATGCAAATGGCTGACGTAAACTAAGGTTTTTGAGCATATTTACTTTACTGATATTTCTAAGTGTTGGTCATTTTGAGACACCAAATTTACAATAAAGACTGTCAAACTAATGATTATTATGATGATATTTTTTAATAGTGTTTGTTTGAGCCAGTCAGGACTTGTATATTTAATGTAGCCTGGGTAGACCTCACAGTCATTAGCATATTGGAAGAAAACCCCTTAATATCTCCATGATGAGCCACTCAAATCATATAAAAATTTTTAGCCATTCATCTATTTACTTCGTGTACAATCAATACTGGAAGTATTGTCTGAGGGTTCAGTTGCACTTTAATCATCTAATAAAAATTATGTCGGCAAGTGTGATGTACCCCAACCGAGGCCTTGGCAAGGACATCCGGGAATGCTTGTGCGTCCGGCCGTATCCTGGGAAAGGGCAATTCTGAGTGTGTGAACGAATGATGACTATATAAAACCGTGTCGTTATCAATGATATCATGCATACTAGGAATATCATGACCAAATCTGAGTATATTTACTATAAATAATGCCAAATCAATTGGCACTGCTAAAAGCACGAATGACATTACATATCTGGTTTATAAATACCAGGCTATTGTCCCGGAATGACGAGTACAGCTTACCCTAACTAAATCTAGGTCTTGTTCATGCTTTTGTTCCTCTATCTCCATCGTCACAGGCCTCATTCACGTCACCACTAGTCCCAGGGTCTGTACTTGACTGGTCGACCCTTCTGTAGCTGTCGAAGATGACAGCGTATTCGGGATTGGACTTGGCGAACTCGTAGAACTCATCTGTTAATCAAAATAGATTAAATGTGGAAAACAGTGAGTGAGTGGAAGCGCATGACGTCCAGCGTGCAGTACTCACCATAAGTGACATATCCACGATTATTCACATCAATTCTTTTGAAAATAAGGTTGATATCGAGTTCCTTAATAGAAGGATAAGCACTTTGAAGAATGTGCTTCAACTCCAGCTCGCCTACATGGCCATCTTTGTTCACGTCAAAAACCTGGTATATAAGTGGTAACCAAAAATATGAATAAGCAACTTCAGGGTAGAAATCGCGCTTGTAACCCTCGATAGTCCCTTTTCACGTTCGTACAATACCGCTGTGTTCCTTGATTAGACTCATTTGCTCAGGCTTAGCCTCTTTTTAGTGTTTAAATATTCACAAATACCAACAGTAAAGTAAGGAATGTACTTCTCACAACAATGAAAACACTTTGAAATTCCACGGAATTTGACCAGAATGCATGAATGTTCAATCGAATTCCAATTAAATCAAGGTTAAGCCTGTGCAAATGAGCCTGTAATCAAGAATAACAGCGGTATTGTAGAAAGATGAAACTGGAGTATTGTTCGCACTCGCCGTAATGGACCCTTCAAGCTCGGGCATGATATTTTCCAATGCGCAACGTGCAGTCGTATGGGAGGGCTATGGTTGGAAAAAAAGGGGTGTCCCGAAGTCGTTTTCGAGATATTCGTCGTTGAGATGTTACAAATTCTATTGGAAATTATTTGTATTGTGATTAATAGTTTTTGTGTAAAACGGGTAAAAAATAGAGTACACTTACTGCTTTTTCTATGACTAAAATCCATGTCATTATTTTCAAACATCGTCAAAAGTTTGTTCTTGGTATTCTATATCGGATTTCCCAAAAAAAGTTATAGGGTTCCGAGCAAAATATGAGGATTTTTCACATTTAAAGCTCAAAATATGCATGATTTTAATAGTTCCTCAGTAAAATTTTGAAGACTTGAGTGTATTTTATGCGCGCGCAATTCATGGGCTCAGATGTTGCTTCAGAACGTATTGCGTAGTAGCATGCGCAGTAGCTTCACTTTTCTAAGGTAGTGTCAGCCTCCTTAATTAATAACCGCTCAAATGTTCTCAGGCATGTGTATACTGTGTAAGTGCTTCAAGTCGGTACCAAATATTTGGTCTGTAATGTACCTTGGTGATTAACTGAAATGGCGGTAGTCAGACAGAGATAAAATACATGATGACAACAAACCTCGAACGCTAGTTTAATAGCGTCATCGCTACTGGCTGGTTTTGCCACGAGGGCCATACCAATCAGGTATTCTCTGAAATCCAAGTCACCAGACTCGTCCTGGAACAAACATTTAAAAGAACACAAAAGGTAATGATTAAAAAGTCAATTGTTCAGGGCCTGGGTAGAGTGTAGCTGACCTGACCATTTCTCTTTCAATACAATGAGGATTTGCTAGTTAAGGTTAAGCAAATACAACGTTTTGAACTATATATTGACTTTTGTTCTCGTTTGACTATTGCGCACTTATGTACTGATATCTATTTCACAGGCTTATAAAAACCTAGCCTAAATTAAAACCAATCTGTCAAAAGTTAATTCTTTAAAGAACGTTACCCTGTCATAAAGTGAGAATAACTCCTCTATTTGGGGCGTAACGGGAAGATTAAGGTACGCCGCGAATTCTTGTAAGTCCACTCGACCATCGCCATTAGTGTCGATCTCTGCAAATCTATGCAGCAAGTCCTTCATGCTGTCAAGACGCACGCTACAAAAATACGATAATATATCAAGCATGAACAATATGAAATTTGCAAAAAAGCACAATCAATCGCAGTATTGAAAATAATCAGCCACTGAAGAAGTCAACGCGCGCAAGAGCAACAATGCTTTCCCAAATGCGATGACAAAACACTGTCACGGTTATGGTTCTAGTACAGAGCTTGTCTATTAAATTCCCGCAGTCCTGATAAAGCGTGCTCTGGTAGCTGATGTCTTAATGTAATAGACCTTTTCGGTGGGGTGACAATGTTTCCCCATTTCAGACCACGTGTCATTCCCAAGAGTATCGTTTCTTTGTTTAACGGATGTGCATGAGAAGACACATGAATATGGATGCACCTTAAACAAAGAATCATATTCTCTAGAGAATGACACGTGGTCTGAAATGGGAAAACATTGTCATGCCACCGAAAAGGTCTATTCCTTATTTCTTCAAAGCGCGAAGACGTTCGGCGTCACGGTCACGGTATAGCACTTGGTCTCAGTCCAATGAAAGCTACTCTTATATTGTTCTTAAAGCTGAAATAATATGAGCTGTAAAAGAGTGCAATTTAATGTGCATGGGTAAATGCTACTCGAAAAAAACACCCCGTGAGTAGCAACCTGTGCAATCACAGGGAAATAGCGCCAGATAAATAATTGGGCTGCCTGTGGTGTAAGTCGCATAACAAAGAAGTGGGCACTAAACTCTGCAACTTGCCACGCAACAAATTTGCACGATTTTGCTGCTCGTATGACCGCACTTCACAAATCAAGAGCGAGCACAAGATCCCTGAGACTTTGATAATTTGTTGGTTTGTTGGTGTCGGACACACGGCAGCAGAAATGTAAACCAAAAGAAACCAGTCTGACTTTCTTACCATAGTTTGGTGCTGATTTTCTGGTACTCCACTAAGCCAGTTGAGGCTGGTAACTTTTTCTGTGTCGCTTCGAGCATCAGTCGACAGTCTTCATAAGTGTGTTCAGTAACTGGAATGTTGAGTACACTACACCAGGAAAAGATCAATGTTCTTTTTAGAGAATACCGTCACCTTGTTAGTCATCTGTAAGTACTACATATTTATTGGCTTCCAATAGACCTTTTCAGTTACATGACAATGTTTTCCCATTTCAGACCACGTGTCATTCTCTAGAGATTATGTCTCTTTGTTTAAGTGCATCCATATTCATGTGTCCTCTCATGTGTAACCGTTAAACAAAGAAATGATACTCTTGGGAAAGATACGTGGTCTGAAAACATGTCACGTAACTGAAAGGGTCCAAGCATCCAAGGATTGTTTGGAAGGACAGAATTTTCAATGTTTCAATATTTGAACAGCCAGGCACGCAAGTATTTGAACTTGCGAGGCATAATATTGATGATAACAAGTTCTGTCCTTCCAAACAATCCATGCATGCTTTGCGGTCCAAACTCGGCCCAATTTCCTGCTCGATATGGAAATGGAGAATACATTAGCTGGAACATCCCAGATGGGCAAATTGTTGTATTTGATCACTAGAGTGCAAACACTAAGAGCGTGAAAAAAGCACTAACTAAATAGCTCTATGCAGAACAAAATTGTCTCATAATCCTCGCAGTAATGATAATGATAATGATATTGAACTTATACATATTCAAAGCGCTTTACAATGCTATGAATGAGCACCTTCTCCTCATTTATTTTAAGACCCCGAGTGTTGATCCGACCGGGATCGAACCTCGTTCTTCCGCACAATAGTTCGGCGCCCTACCAACTGAGCCAACCGGTTGCCGATCCGCTCCGTATTCCTCAAACCAGATACTGTGTAGTTGCATCTGCAGCTGTTTTTTCTGGTTTCTATCAGATTAGCGCAACTATCACACTTTTGGCAAATTCTATCCTCCTACCCAGATAAAATGCTACGACGCAATCAGTATAGCCTGCGTGGCAAGCGTTTCTTGCGTGGGGAAGAGTGAAAATCGTGTTTTGGGATACCTGTGTAGCCAATATGGCCGCGCGAAACCTAAGACGAGCCAAGACGAGTGCAAAAAGCGAGGAGGGGGAGAGGGAGGGGAAAAGGAAACGCGTTCCTTTCCCCTCTCCCCGCCCCCTCCCCCCTCCTCCCCGGTTTTTTGCACCACAGGTATCCCAAAACATTATTTTTTTCTGCTTTCACCCTTTCCCGCAAAAGAAACGCTTGCTACGCAGGCCACAATCAATACAATGTCCAACTAAAACATTCTTTCCCTTACCTGGCCATCTGTGCTCTGACGTTACGAGCAAACAGCTTTGTGTCACGTAATTCTTCACAGCATGGTTTGTACACTGGTAAAATCTATTAGAGGGGAATTAACTTGAAAATTAAATGAGTAAAAAATGGGATGGAAAAATTAAGAATTTTTCCCAAAAGTCCAGAGTTTGACCAGCCTTGCACACCTCTCATGCTCTCACTTCCGTGTGTACTTAACACCAATTATAATCTTGAAATGAACGGAATGACATACCTCTATTTCCAAGTAATTGTGAAACTGACAAAGTGTTAACCAAATAAGCTTCAACCTGGGAAAACAAATAATATATATAAACATTTCCTCTTCATAATACAGCAGAATATATATTCATTATGTGTATCATACTGGTTTCACAGTTTAGTCCAACTGTCACTACACCACGCATGCTCTGCATGACACACATCTCACATGCTGACTTTTTACAGGCAAATAAATACCGGAGAACCTGGAAAAAACTCTCACGGCTTGGGAGAGAACAACACATCAAAGAAACTCAACTCCTATGTGAATTTTCTCAAGCCAGGACTTGATCTGGGACCAAAGACGAGAGTTGTTATACCATGTCACCCTGTTAGGCAACTTTATCTAAGAAAGAAAAAATGAACAAAGAATTGAAGTACTTACGCTCCTGGACCAGACCATGTCCAAGTGACTGTATCCTAACAACAATGTGGCATACATAGTTTTAGTGATGTTGTCTAGATATGGTAAGCTCAATAAGGAAGATTTATGTTTAAACTGTGAAGGATGGATAGGTTTGGTGTAATGATAATATGGATGAATGGAAAAAATACCCATAACTGGGATGGACAAAAGATATTTACAGCAAAGGAATGAATGGAATGGATGGAAAGAATGGAAGAATGGGACAGGATGGGATTGGAAAGTACTGCAAAGAGAGCAAAGGAAAGAAAGCAAGGCAAAGTAGGAGGGAGAGGAAGGAGAAGGAAGGGAAGGGATGGGAAGGGAAGGGAAAGGAAGGAGAGGAAAGGGAGAGGAAAGGGAAAGGAAGGGAAAGGAAGGGAAAGGAAGGAGAGGGAAGGGAAGGGAAGGAAAGAGAAGGGAAGGGAAGGAGAGGGAAGGGAAAGGAAGGGAAGAAGAGGGAAGGGAAGAGAAGGAGAGGGAAGGGAAGAGAAGGAGAGGGAAGGAAAGAGAAGGAGAGGGAAGGGAAGAGAAAGGAAGGAGAGGAAAGGGAGAGAAGAGAAAGGAAGGAGAGGAAAGGGAAGGGAAGGGAAGGGAAGAAGAGGGAAGGGAAGGGAAGGAGAGAGAAGGGAAGGGAAAGATGGACAGACTAGGGCAACAATTCATGTCAATATATATACCAGCTTGTTGGGATATTTTAGAACTACAGGTTGCACTGGACATTGTGCATAAAAAGCACCTGGGAAACAGAAACAAATATCAATTAATAAACTTTGCATTCAGATACCAAGCAACACCATTTTCAAGTGTGTCACAAGAATGTAAGATCTAACATTATAGTTACCTGGTTTAAATGTTATCAGGCATTGTCTATTTGTGCAAGTACCTGGAAATACAATAAAAATACATCAATCACCACTTTCACGAGAGAGACAAAAGGAGACAACATTCACAAAAGGGACAATTGGGATATTGATTTATGGTAGCAACTTCCCAATATTAGCAGGGAACAATTATGATGATGATATTTTGCAACATCTAGAGGAATTTGCCCATAGGAGGTGCCTGCACAATGAACTAGTAAAAATGCCAGACACTGATGGTGGTTATTGCCAGGGTTTTACACATTGTATCCTCAGCAGTTCTTTCACCCCCCTCCCCCCTCCCCCGACCAACTCCAGTGCAGGGTTAGGTAGTGTGGAGAGAGATGGACAGTGTGAATGTCTACGTAACCATTTGCAGATCTAAATAAGACCCTGAGTGTAAGGTCTGGTTGGCAGTGTTTGAGTCTTCAACCTTCCACACACAAGTCTGTCACTCAACCAATTGAGCCAACAAGGTGGTGGTTCAAAAATGTATAATATTGAAAACTTATTGAATTAAATCAAAAAGGTTTAGCAACATATTGTATGATGAAGTTAAATTTCCACTGAAGGTCATTGTACGTCTAAACATTTCTCACATTAGCATTGTACCAACAAGTGTTGCTCAAATCATCTCATGCAACACTAGTATTAAGGATGAAAATTACAACTCTTGGAAGTAAATCAAAATGAAAGAATAAATTGAGTGAATAAAAGCATGAGTGAGATATTGAGTGGGTCAGTGAGGCACAACTGCCTGGGTTCAAATCCCAGTGAAGTCTGAAATTAATTTTTCAGAATAAATATTTCCAAGGGTGTTTTGTGGGAATCTAAACCCCATCCCCAAGCACTACA
>JAABNW020091558.1:0-16397 GCA_015164035.2 Radianthus crispa
AAATTTATGCAGTTTTGAATTTCTATATTTCTCCTTTAAACCCCCCGACTTCCCCCCCCCCCCCCCCTCCCTCTCTCTCTCTCTCTCTCTCTCTCCCCTGCTAAATTCAGTACCCCGGCTTTGAGATTGTCCTTTTCCCTCCCGAATAATTAATGAGTATGAGAAGCAATTTAATTGCGCGGACTTTGAAATCCCGTCCAGTCCTCATTGTCGGCCTTTAAATATTACTTCAAAAAAACATTGTCGGGGAGAATGGAAAAGGGCTGTGGTTTCCCTCATTATTTCGTCAGCAATAATTGCGTTTACGTTTTTTCTTGGGTTTTTGATCCTGAAAAACCAACAAACTTAAAAACCTATTTTTTTTTCGGGCGTGCAATCTCCATTTGAGACAATAGCCATTCTCCATTCTCCCTGACAACGTTTTTTGAAATAGGAGTATATCTTCTTATCACAGGACGATCTTGATAGCAAATTCAGGAAAAGAGCCTCAGAGCTTGCACTGGACCAGAAAATGCGTCATTTAGAAAGATATTTCAAATCTGCTACGCAATTGCTTAGCGAATCACGAGAAGAAGAAACACTTGACATCAAGTGGCTGGAAGGAATAGCCAATATTCGCTTTGTGCTATCAAAAGCTGCAGATTTCATGTACCAAAGTCGAAGTGACACTGACAGTACTACTTGGGCAAATCCCGATGTCGGGCGAGCTCTGGATAAGCTTATAGCCCAGGCGAAAGAAATTTGTTGCAAAACACTACTCACTACGCCAAGATTGTTCCTGCTGAAGCAGCTGTCAAGGAAGTATGGCTTTGAGTCAGTTAACGTTCTTGCTAAAGACTTCAACTGGATTTTACCTCCTAAAGAAAGAGCATCAAATAATGTTAGTATCCACCTGACACCTTTTTCTTTCTTTTTCCTCTCTTGTTTGTCAGTAACGTTTTCCAGTAGGCTGCGCGCCGTTTTATTTTGCAGGAGGTCGTGCTCCGACCGGATCCTGTCAATGACTCAAGGTCTCATAGAAATAACTCCAAACCTTACATACATACATACATACATACACACACACATACACACATACATACATACCTTCATTCTTGGCTGTCGAATGACACTATCTCATTTAGAAATACTGTATGTATTAATTAACAAGAGACTGAAGTGCTACTTGGTATTCTGTTTTCTTAGGTTACCCAGGACAGGTTTCTGGTTTACGGACCGGAGTATCAAAGACTGCGAGAAACAATCTCGAAAGCAGTGATCAGTGGAGACATGGATTCCGTTCAGGAAGCCTTCAAGGTCTGAATTTTTTTTCTTTTGCTTCCTGTAAACGCAAAACCGAGATTCGAGCATAGTATGATAATCCATGTATATACTAAATAATATATGTCATTAATTTTTTTCTGTGATATTATAGAATATGAGCAGTCCTGCATCCGTGTCCAATGTTGCTTTGGTGCTTGGAATGTACCGAGCGGTTACAACAAACAAGAATATTACAGGAACGGTGAGATTGCTTTATTCCCTGATTTATCCTAGTGCCTATGACACCTAATCCTATGACCCTCGATATTTTCAGTATCGACTATTCATGAAGTGAGAAAATATATGGTAAAAATTTCATATGATTTGAGTGGCTCATTTTAGAGATATCAAGGGTTTTTCTTCCAATATGCTAATGAGTGTGATGTCATAGGAGGCATTTGGTTTTTCCTTATCACTTGTAAATCAAAACACCCAATACTTCGAGACAACAAATTTGCAATAGCCTATCTATAAAGCCTGAGGAAGACAATGATGATTCATATATTGTCTTACTGCTCCAGAATACTGATTCCTGTATATTTAATCATGCCTCCTATGACATCACAATCATTAGCATATTGGAAGAAACGCACCTTGATATCTCCAAGATATCCTTGATGTCTCTTCCTTTTCCTAAGCTTTCGTTGTTATGATGATACACTGTATTCAAGTTTCGATATTACGATACTTTTGGTAATAAGCCTTTTGCAGCTTAGCAATCACGTTGCTGATTTATTCCCTGAGAGCAAATGAATGAACACCGTGATTCCCATGGGTGAAACAAACTGGAGAGCAAACAAACTTTAATACGTGCTGATTTATTCCCTGAGAGCAAATGAATGAACACCGTGATTCCCACGGGTGAAATGTACTGGAGAGCAAACTTTCTACGTCCTGTTCCAAGAGATCGCAATGGAATTACGTTTCGTAACCCACTGGTCACACATCGTTTCATTCAGTACTTCACTTGTGGCCAACAATCGCCAATTTAGAAGAAAAATAAAGATTTTTGCTCTCCAGTACAGACATGTGCCCATTAGGCCCAGTTCAGACGTCGAACTTTTGCTGCGTCTATTGTAATAAAATTGTAAAGCTAAGAAATTGCTAATGGCTAAGAAAACGTCGTAACTACTCTCTAAGAAGAAGGTCAGAGATCTGACCGAGACGTCTGCGTTTTTTGGGAAAAAAAATCAAGCTAGTGACAATGCATATTCCCATTTCCAATATTTTCTAAGACATCGGATATTTTGATTAGTATCAGGAGACATTATTAATTGAGTTTTATATGCAATACTTCTATTAGTTTCTCTGAAAAAATAGAGCTAAATATCAAAGGCAATTGCATTCGACGCGACAAAGGTTCAACGTCTGAACTGGGCCTAAACTGCAAATGGCCCTCTATCAGACCATGGGCACTAGGATACCGTATATTTTGAAATAATACGAAAGAAACTTCCGAAATTCCGAAGAAAAATATCACGCACTTTCCAGCCACGTACGGTGTCCTAGTGCCCCTTTATCAGACTTAGCTTTTCTCTCTTTGATGACTAATATAACAAACAAGTATATGTGAATAATTTTCTTTTGCCCCACATGCCAGATAAAGCAAAGCTTGAAAACCTTCCTTCGGCAATCAAAAGATATTCTTCATCAGGTAAGCTTATGAATCGAAATTAAAACATTTGTACAAATTAGAATTATTTTATATTTCATATGATATTTGCTTTTTGTTAGTCACGTGTTTTAGCACGTGACCTAGTGACTGCCGAGACAACAGGCAATATCAGCGATGTGTTGAGGATTGCTGCAGACACTCCGTGGGATAGAAGCATGGTAGATATTATCATTCATCTGGCTACTGTGCTGTTCACACATGACCAAGATGACCTTGTTGGTCCGCTACAAACACTTGCTTTGCACCCTGGGAAGAGTACCGTAAGTAACTACTCTACGTTATTTTATTCCGCTTCATCTAAATTGTCCAAAGGTTGCCTATTTCCCAAACAAGAAAATGGTTTACAACTCTAGGAAGTTTTTCTGATGTTCTAAGTTCATACTTATTAGTATGTGTGATAACGTCATCCCTCATACGTCATTGGTGATGTCATATTTAATAAAAGAAAAATTAAAAGTCAAGCGTGGATTTGGTTAGCTTGAGCCATAAATAAGACAAATGGTTGTTGACGTGAATTGGACTGAATAAAGTTAAGTATTATTTATGAAAATTGTGAAAGACCTGGCTGAAGATTTCAAATTTAAATATACTTTGAATTTCTCAATGTACAGTAAATCCAAATTGTTCCAATCCTTGTCAGCTATAATTTAGATCATTTTGGATGAGGGATGACCAACCGTATTTTTTTTATTTTTCATGAAAACTGACGACATTACCAAGTGAAAGTGATTCATTTCTGGTTTGATTATGTATGAACTCAAAATGTTAGAAAACCTCCAATCGATATTTAAACCTTATCTCTAGCCACAGTAGCTGGTGAATAGGTAATAAGTCTTTTTTGGACAAGGAAACTTGCTTATATTCATTCCATGTACAGGACTCGTTTCTTCCAAGTATGCCTGACGATCCACTGCAAGATGTCAGGTCAGCGGTAGTAGGAACACTTTATGGTAAGTGCGAATGTCCGCGGGAAAATTTAATGCAATGATATTTTAAAAGGCATTATATCTCCTCTTTTTCGTCGTAGAATGTCCTAATGGCCATCCATATCTTGTTACTGAAGTAAGTGTCGACAGTATTTTATAACTTAGCCGTAAAATTCTTACAGTGCGAATGGAAAAACCGTGAGCACACAGAAATATTTCTGGAATGTCCTATTGTTCTTGAGCCAATATGAGAAATGGCTTTCTAACCGCAAGATGACGGGAAGATGACATAAAACTTCTGATTGCCTAAGAAACATTCTTTAAATATTTCTATTTGCCCATGGTTATTCGATTCGCACTGTAATTTTGGAAAACCCTGAATTAAGAACCTCAGCTAAGGCTGATCTAAGTCAGACCAAGGCTAATTCACAGATAGAACGTCTGAACTACTAGATCGAATTGGACTTTACTGTTTTGGGTTTAGACGGAAAAGCAAGACTCTGGAGGGAAAATAGTAAAGATATTCAAAATATGCTCTACTTACTTGTGATACCGAGCCGGATTAGGACTTAAGGTACTTCACGTCACTTCAGTGGGCAAGCAGCCTTACCGAACATTTTTGAACGGCCGTTTGACTAACTTATTCTAGATAAATTTTCCTGAAATTCACAGGCAATATTGCACTTAGTCTGAAATTTTTAAAAATTGTATTTATTTTAAATTTTCTTTAAAAATAGCGGATTTTTGTCAGAAACCTTTTGAAGGTTCACAAATTAAATTATTTGAAAATCGGCAATTTATGTGTGCGCTCGTACGCACACAGAACGACAAGTTCGAAATGTTTTCTCGAATTATTCGAAATCGGCGAGACAACTTTTTTGTTTGTCAGATATTATATTTGTTATGCTACAGTTTATCGCAGTACCTTTGATGTTTATAGGTGCCATCGTAATCACTTAGAAAATAGGTTTTTCCGAATTTTATGTTTCTTGCATAAATCCGCCATTTTTAAAGAAAATTTAAAATAACTACAAGTTTTACAAATTTCAGACTAATTGCAATATTGTCTGTGAATTTCAGGAAAATTTATCTAGAATAAGTTAGTCAAACGGCCGTTCAAAAATGTTCGGTAAGGCTGCTTGCCCACCGAGGTGAAATACCTTAAGATTCCTGATGGCCGAGAGGCGAGGTCATTGCCGCTACAAGATCCTTAATTGCTTTTTTGTTCCACACCTTTTAGTGTGGGAGACCAATGGAAAAGAGCAGGTGTAGAGAACATGGTTGTGGAGAAGAAATAGGTGGAAGCTTGCACCAACTTACAGACACTAACAGATCGGCTCGAACGTACGTATATACATATCCAGAAATTTGCGACATGTCCGCCATTCTGATTTAATTATCTGCGGCTCAAGCTATTCCAGAGCCTTTGTTTGAATGCAGTAAATGTATGGGCTAAAAATACAAATCTGAAAATTCCTCACGTTCTAAAAAACTAGGAAATTTATTTCAAGTGGTACCATAAAATTCAATCTTTTAGTGACAAGTTCAGGTAAATATTTAAATTGATACGATTATTTTGATATGTACTTTTTTCGATTGAATAAATCACTTCACGGTTTCGTCCGCCATCTTGGAATTGGGGCAAATACGGCAAAAATCATAGAAATCTGGATCACTTTGAATTCCTGTAACTCCGCTCAACGTTTGGATGGATTTTCAAATTTTAAACTTTAATGACAAGCAAGCACACATGCCAATTGTCAGACTGAAAATAAGAGCAATCAGGATGTTTCAACTACCTTTACGATTATGAGCATAATTTACCAAATTGATATGTCACGCATGCATCATTTTATTGGAAAACAAAAAAGTTATTTTTTCGAAATCCCTGCATTCCAACATGTATTAGTGCTTATGAATAACAAAGACAATTACATTTTTAGAAAAGGTATTTGAAAATCCATCAACGTTGAGCGGAGTTCCGTAATTCAAAGTGATCCAGATTTCTCTGTTTTTTGCCGTATTTGCCCCCGCAATTCCAAGATGGCGGACGAAACCTTGTAGTGGCTTATTCCTAATCCAACACATCCATCTCAATCCCATACAATCTCTTTATATTTTTTTTACACTTTTAGTTGCTCGAAAACAGTTTATAACTCGCCTTGAAAATTCAAGCAGTCGCACCTTCAGCAATGACTCTAAATGGTAGAAATTTCTTCCACAGAAAAAAATTGATGTGTACTTAAGTTAAAAAATAATAACACTCCTGTATTTTTCCTTTGCAATTCCGCTATATTGTCTCGTTAAACCTAGAAAAACACGCCATGTTTCGGTGTATTTGCTCGATCAAAAAATGCCAACCTGAAACTGGAAATCTATCAGATAACTAGTAGTTTGATGCTTGAAGGAATTTGGCATTTCTAGCGATACGAAACCCTTATTGAATTCACCGATTGGTCCCTAGTATGCATAAAATATTACATGCAATCTGATAGGTTGATAAGCAGCAAATGTTCGGATAAATACACCGTTTGTCCGAACATTTTCTGATTATCCACCAATCAGATTGCATGTAATATTTTATGCATACTAGCTAGGGACCAATCGGTCCATTCAACTAAACGGCCTACACGCTTTGAGGAGAAAGCGACCGCCATTTTGAAAATCAGTGTGCAATCATGGGTAAAACCGCTGACCGGCCGGGGATGCTGCATATTTCTAGAGACTTTCATTAGCAGTCCGGGGTTCGCTCCAGATCTGGATCGAGAGCGGTGTTACGTCACGTTTTTTTTGTTTTCTGCTTCGACGTAAAAATAGAAATCCAATATGGCGGTCGAGTACAAGTGAACAGCCGATGAGATGTCTCGAGTACTTCTTACGGTCCCGAAGGTTACTTTAAGCGCTGCAAATAAACATGTAAGAGCAATTGTCAATTAAATATTCATGGAAGTCTAATCCACTAGATTCAACTTTTAGATCGATAGCTGAACATTTCCTGTTATCGTTTGTCATGCTACAGCCACAGATTCTGTATCTCTCAAAAAAAAAGTTTTTTTATGACCACTGTCCATATTGCTGTGTAGATCAAAATACAAAATTGGAGCTTACATCATGATATTAGTTACAAGTATGACATTGAGCTTCGGTTTTTGGTGTCGGTAAAGACGTGATGATTAGAACGATACAAGCTAGTTTAAGCAACTGAAATTTCTCAAGAGGGTTAACCAAAAAAGCTGGGAGGCCGTTACCACCACGAAACTTGGCACAAATGACCTACATCTATTGAAGTTTTAGAGAAAATCACTTTTGAGCCTGGAAAAATTGGCTAAAGATTCCAAAAAAAATATACATTCCATTACTTACCGAACGTATAAACACTGTCATGGCGTTCAAGTCAGGCCGTCCACGTGCGATAAAACTTGTCTGATTTGTTTTACCATCTTCTTCATCTCACGGTTAAGTTTCCACCTCAAGCTATTCTTTCTTATATCGTGAGAACTACTATCAATCAATATCTAGTCTCTACTTGATGAAAATGGATGAAAATTTCAAAAGAAATGAGCGACCCCGCTTTCACGGCAATTTCAAAACAATAGAAACGTGACGTCACGACCGCTCTCCAGATATGGAGCGAATCCCGTACTGATTAGCTCATATACACAAAATACAATAATGGCCGCTACTTCATTATCATCAAAAGTCAGCTTCTAAATTCCGACCTGGCGTCGAAAACCTTAGTCATGAGCCTCTGACTCGGGAAAATGAGCAATCACTCACTCTGTAATCGACTTAAAATAAGTTTGCTTTTTTCTTTGCATTATAATATTTTTAAAAATTATTCTTTTGATTAAAGACCATAGTGGAATTGAACTTTAGAGTGATAGCAGCAAAATTAGAAAGTTTGGAGAAAAAATAACCGAGAACTTAAATCTTGAAAAGCAATAAAATACACCAGAACGAAGCTATTCAGCCCTCGGTTGACAGATCACAGTACAAATCTTAGTCGATGAAACTTTCCAAAAGTATGTATTTCTTTCTGCTCTTTCTGTTGGTGGTTTTTGTTTTTAATATTGCTTTTATTTTTGAAAAGGCTATGGCGGCCATTATTGTATTCGGTATGTAGTTCGGTTATTTCTTGAAGTCGTAGAAATAATACTAATAACATCTGTGGTGTAATTTTATGCACTTATGCCATTAGGGAAGATTTGACGGAGAAAGGGCATTGCCTTGGTTCTCCTGATGAAAGAGGAACTGAGCCCACACCGGAGCGGAAAATGTCCCCTTTGGTCACCTCTCTGCTGCGTCTACTTGTTCATGGGTCTATGTTGATTGGTTCATGCTATCATAAACAGGTATGAATCAGGTCTTGACCTCTATGTTCACGTCGCTCTTTCGCTCTCTGTCTTGGTTCTTTTATTATTCAATTATATTCACTCCAAAATATAATTATTATTATAGTTATACACACACACACCTAAATAGGTATTACCCAGATGAACACTTCTAGTTATGTAATACTGTCTCCCAGCGAGTTTATCATCACAGAATATAGACACGCGCGCCTTTTATATCCCCTAAATACAATTATTATACGACTTTTACGTCATTTTACCATATTTGGTCAAGGTAGAGTACAAATACCCAGCCGTATTACACCTTTTGGAAGCCGTACTGTAAAGAAGCCAGCTTGCAAAACCGTTTTTCTATGCTGGAGTATAGATGTTTTCCATGTAATACGGGTGGATATTTTGCTCATCACGGCGGGCGCAAACGGCTAAAAGGGCGGCCATCATCAAAAATTCACTCTCCTGCTAATAAGAAATATAAAAGTGAAAATCGTTATATCGGATAACATCGTACTTTTTCGTAAAGGATATCTGTAAAATCATCTCGCCTGCCATACCTGAAGATTCTGTACACGGGTTCCTGTGGAAGCATGTCATGTGCGACATGCAGCTTCTGTCAAGCGTCAGCGGGCGCAGTGTGGATGATGCAGCACTCATGGTACACATTGTACTTCATAAAGTCTCTCAGCACGTGCCAATATATCAAGGTAGCGTATTCTATAAGTTAATGGAAAAGGCATTTCTTGTTTCGTATGATAAACTAAATATTTTCAAAAGTAGTTGCTATATACTCAGATATGAAGTGTAACTTTTTAGAGAGATTCATTTTTAGTTGCGAAATTCTCTTCGGTTATCAGTAGCACATGACCATGACAGTGTATGGTCAGCCGATCATGGCATTATAGTCTAGTATGACATTCACTGATTGATACCAGGTGGTGTTTTCACGCCGACCGCAATGCATTATTCTAGCGAATTTCTGTCAAAGAGATGAATCTGCTCACGAGAAGAAGGTATATTTTACTCTTGATTTTCCGTAGGTTATTTATCCTTAAACGTTCTTGTATTTCGATACTGATGACCTATGTGTTTCATGTCTACTATGTGAGTCTGTTTGTTACAATAAATTATATATTTTCTGAGAAATTAGCGATTGAGTGAACTTATTCGTTCGTAATCTCTTTCTTAATCTCTCACGTTTTGTTTGGTGGCTTATATTTTCTTTAAACACTTCCAATTAGATTTTTGAAAGCCCCATGGTGTTCTACTGGTATTGTGCCATGTGAAAATGTTCAAGCGCCCAAAAGCGCCCCTTGCTTTCTTGATGTTTTGGACATTTGACGATTATGCATCTGATAGCCATGCCGGCCATCGAAGCCACCGCGTCTCGTCTTTTTTGCAGGCACATTCATAAGCAAATTGAATTTAGCATTTCAAACTGCAAGAGAAGCGTATATTTTGTTCAACTGATATAATTTAAGCTATATGTTTTGAAAATATTCAGTCTTTAATAGACTTTTTCTGGGGTTTTTTACTTTTGTTGTAAGCCTTGTTATTGTCAGAACGTCACGCAAAGTTTGAACAGTGCCACTCGGGGACATGTCGTGATTATAAAAATTCAACAGCAATGCAAAATATAATGTATTTCGATTTAATATTAACCAATACAATTACCAAGGCGATTAATTTTATACCCTAAAATAAATTGGGATATGTAAAAATGCATTTTGGCGAGGAAAACGAGAGCTTTCACAATGTGAACCGTTGGAACGATCAGTAACAAATGACTTGAATTTCACAACATACCCGCCATGCATTGCAATCACAGTGGAAACACCACCTGGCTTGATACTAAAAAATAGTTCGAAATTTGTTGATTCAATATGTATCTACTATCGTTATTAGTACAGTCTATTTCATGTTGTTCTCAAACAAGGTCAGTACGATACATTGGACACAAAACAAGAAAGAGTAAAGTGGGAAAACAACTTCACTGCCTCCCTAGTTGTTCCACTTATGACTGTAAGTATTGCTTCACTTTACTTCAATCAAACGTGATGTCATTTACAAGTATGGCGTCATTTCTACAATTAAGCCCGAATAATAAATTTAATAGAATTTGTTGTGTGTTTGTGTGTTTCAACACCTTTAGTTATGATATTTTGTCCTTATTGGTGGTTCTTGAATAATCTATGTAGAATCTGGAAAGTAATATCCAGAAGAAAATGAAGCTTATCGTGAATGACAATCGACTCGGTAAGTGCGGACTTGCACTCTTGGTGACATTTTCTGTAGACATAAACGTATCGAAAGGGAATGTGTTACCCTTTTACCACTTCTCCAACATGTTAACGCTTGGGCTATTATAAGTGGATGTTATAGGATATATATATGAGACAGTATTGGGGTTCTAACTTCTTTATTTTTTAGTGGGAAAACCTACTGACATCAATGGCTTCGATATCTCGGCGCCTCGCCACTCGGGCTCTGTATGCTCACATTAACTACGCATGGATACGCATATCATTAGAGTGGATTTGTTCAGCCTGGTTCTCACTAGCGACGCATGGCAAACGGAAGCCGACGCAAGAATATCAAAGCCTTCCGTTCTCTTGCGTTTGTGCTTGCGTCGCTAGTGAGAACCATGTTTTATTTACCACATTATATATTATTATATGCAGGAGCTACTCCTCTCCTTTGCCAGCTGTATGAGTTAGAATGTGGAGTGGAAGTCACTTGTAAGGTGCAACCAAACTGTATGGCACTGTGGAGATACAGAACCCCAGTAACACTAGATCACGTGGCAAGAGCATTCAACGAGTTTGCACATGCGCAGGATGAGGCTTTTGCTGTGCTGAGCGAGTTCTTGAAACAAGTAATATCTCTTACCAGTTATTTGTGGACAGAGTTGTTCACAAGAGCACATAGATCATTGTTATCCTTTTTGTTATTGTTCAGTTGATTCCAAATGAATTTTGTTTATTTATCAATAATGTAAACAATTATATTTACAATTATAATAATACTGTCTGATGAGTGCGTGAGCACGAAACTCGGAGTAACAGGGATCCTTGTTCGCTTCATTTTATCTTTTCTTATAATGTAAACAATTATATATCTTTTTTCATTTGAGGAACACAAGTTGTGTGCTATACAGTTCCTCCCAGACGTGGTAAAGCTTCAACAGCTTCTAATGGATCGATACCATCGAACACTAGACAAAACTGAAACTGACAAGCTAACATGGAAAAAATTCGAAAAACATCTTCCTAAAGGTGTGTATTTTGTACAGAACGCGGGTTAGGGCGCTAAAAGTGCAAGTTAGACCGACAAGGGGCTAGAGTGTACGCACTAAACCCGTGAAACAAATACTATTTTTTTAGCACTAAATAGTGATATTTAAACACTATAGAAAACAAAGGCTTCTACACGAAATAGTTATTGTTCACGGGTTTAGTGCGTGCACTCTACCAAGACTTAGTTTATAACATGTTTTTCCTGTTTTCCATTGATCTGTTTTCCTTGTTAATTTTCTTCGAGTATTTGTGGACTTTTTTCTGGTATTATTAATCTGTTTTTTAGGCGTCGTGAATGATTACAGAGCCCTCAGAAAAAGCTTTCGATCGGCCTGGGATTTAATGGTCGCCTCTCTCGCCGGGACAGGTAACATCCATGCATTTCATGAAATTACATATTGTTACAGAGACACGAGAAAAGTTAGTATAAAAATGATAATGAACTAGTTTGATTTCATTGATTGCTTTCAAGGTACAAGAGATGTAACAGTCAAAAAGCTGTTAAAGTATTCGGTGAATGAGGAATCAGTGATGTCGATGTTCATCCCTGCTACCAGTGGTCTTGGGACGTATTCTTTTACTCTGCTTCAGTTTCTTGTACACACGCATAATGAATTTATGAAGTTGTACGAGCGCAACTCAGTAAAAACGTCGTAAGTATTATCAGGGTTCGTGCTGGGGTGAGTAAACAAAATTTAAGGACTTTTTAAGGAGTTTTTAAGGACCCCAAAAAAATTTTTATGGAGTATTTTCTCAGTGACTGATGCATCTTGGGAAACTAGTTCCCAGGATCCACTTTATAAATGGAAACAGGAACGCCTGACTGATAAGACAATGAATTTCGTATTTTTTATCAGTTTATGTGTATTTTGCGACAATAATTCACACTTTCCAGATTTTATGGTACTCTACTCCAGTTAGTCAGGCAAGAAATAAGGAGTTTTTAAGCGCCCTTAAAAACGTAAATCAAATTTAAGGGGTTTTTAAGGAGTAGCACGAACCCTGTATTATATTAAGGTTTTTACTAATGATCGAAAGAGTATATGGAACTGTTGCACGACAGGAATATCTAACATTTAGTTTTGGATTGTCCCCAGTGATTTACAAGGTGTTCCGATTACAGAAGTGACCTCATCCCAGCTGGTGTCGTTCGATGCTGATCGGGATCTGCTCCCTCTCATGCAAGCACACTGTCATTATTCCCTTGAAGTTGGCCATGGTACTTTAGTCCAATATGATTGGTCAGCTATTCAAAGACAGTTGATTGACAGGCTTGTACGAGGTCGAGTGTTGATTGTATTCAAGGTGGGTCTTGTGATCTGGTTTGCATTTACAGAAAATTATTATTATTTACAGAATTATTATTATTTACAGAAAATTAGCTAGGAAAAAAGAGAGAATTCGACAAATTGCATGAACTTGAGGCGCTTTTTAGCCATCATGTTTAACAAACATGGTTTTCTTTTTTTCACTATTCTTACATGTTAAGGTTCTTCTTTCTCCTGAAGGAAATTCCATATCACTTTAAGATATTTATTTTTCTTTTCTTTTTTTTTTCCAAGGAGGATGAATACTTGAAAACTGCTAAAATCAGCGCCGAGTCGGTGCTTACGACTCTTTCAACTAAAATACCTCAGGTAATATGCAATTGTTGTTCATTTGGCCTTTTGCAACTTAGCAATCACGATGCTGATTTATTCCCTGAGAGCAAATGAATGAACATCGTGATTAATGAAGATTGAATATTAAAATAAAATATAAATCAATCAATATCTTGTGTTGCTGCGAGTGGCATACTGTTTGAGTGCTGTAGACTAACTGCACCCACCCATGCCGTATTGTTCGTTTTTCAGGTCGAGCTAACCTTGGCAATTCAGAATCAGATCATCGTTCAGTATCGCTCTCTGCAGGATGTATGCGAGGCACTATCATCTCTCAATATTGCGATACCATTCTTGGCTTCTGGAGGCGGGAAACCTGACATGTTGATCAGTGAATACATTCACAAAGTGCTGAAACTTCCCCAAGACACAGGGCTGCGCAATACCAAGGTACTTTCAGCTGTGACAAGTAATTTACTTACGGTCAGATATGTAACATCACTTTCTTTCTTTTCCAGGCCCAGGAAGCTTGTCAAATCAAACACGCGGTATCTCTGTGGCGACTTTTGTCTATCGAAAGAGCAAAGACTTTAACCAAACGCAAACAGGTAGTCCATAACCATAACAAATATTGTTTCCGCGCAAGCTGTGCTACATCAGATATTTATTAATTGTGCTTCCTTGGTGTATTATAGGATCCATTTGAACACCTTTCGTCAAACTTCAAGGAAAGTCCTTCGGAAGCAGAAGAGATTTTCGTGAATGACACTATGAAAAAGATGAAAGACGACTTTGTTGATTTTTTTGTTCTCGTTTTGTTCGAAGTAATTGTTCTGCGCTTGAACGAAAGCTTTGACATCGATGAAAATAACAGGTAATAATAATTATTATTAAAATAACAGGTAACTCAATAAATGTGTAAATTCTTTATCCAAGGCGATTATTTTTCCATCCCAAAGTTATACGAACCGGCATATCGATCGTTTCGCACTTTCTAGAGTGTGACCATATTTCCATTGGCAAATGGCAACCCACCCACCCCTCCACTGTTGCTATAAACCTACTTATTTATTCTTCTTGTCTCGTTGTCAGCATTAAAGATTATTTGGAGTGGTACTTGCAGGAGAAGGATGTTGCTATTCCTACCCCTGAAGTTAAAGACGACTCCAAAATTGAAGACATTCTTAAAGACTTTCCAGCCGAGGTGTCCCTGAAGCATATTGTTCGCTTCTGGCAAATTGTTTTTACCATGAGTGACAAAAACCATGAGGGGCGAATACAAGAAGCATGATGTCGGGCACTGACTCGCGAGAAGAAAATATCAAAAAGCGTACACCAACTTCAAGTGTAAACAACTTTAAATACATTTTTTTAGTTTTAGTACTGTAGGACGATTGCGGTCAAGATAGCTCTCAACTCCCATTCAGTAGTTTGTAGGATTAGATACTAGAAGCGGATCCATAATTTTAGGAGGGTTGCCCGCCAAGTGACAAATAGTCCATGGAAGGTGTCATGATATCATTAATAATCCTTATTCGTTATTTTACCTAATTTTATATCATGCATCAACTTGTCACTTACAATCAGAGTGACACTTCATTTGGGATATGGTGGAGGACGCGTTTAGCAGTAAACACTGAAAGTAACGCAAAGGTAAAATGTGAGAGTGAGTTTGGATACCAAAACCACGGTGTTGCAAAAGAGACAAAGGATGGGTCCCATTTTCACGACGACGATGATTATGATGATAATAATAACTTTTATTCTTGATAAAGCGCTGTTTCCAAAGAATATGACCATTAGCGCTTAACAATAGATACGAATATAAACTAGTAGTTTCTGATAGAAAGTGAAGTGCTGCGAATGTTATCTTGCATTGCTTTAGAATGAAAATATACATAACAAAACAAAAGCAATACAAAGAATAGGAAATGTGTCTGTGATTCGTCCAAAATAAGCGAATCAATCGCCGTGTAAAATCGGCAAATTGTTGGTGTTATCCTCGATAAACCAACACGCTTTAGTAGATAGATCAGCGACAACGTCTCCGAGTTTGGATTAATATTGATCTACTTTCAAGAACATCCGCAAGTAAAGTCGATCGATCTCCTTCCACGAGGATGTGATAGATGATGACAGTCGCCAGGTCTATTCGATCAGTGGTAGATTCTGAACACATAGGGGAGCCGAAAAACTAGTGACTCAAGTGAAAGAACCTTGTGACCTTGTTGAATGCTTCCAGGCATGAATATATTTGAGTTTGACATAGCTATAGCAACTATAGGGGCGCTAGGACAGAGGAATTGGGTTATATAATACGTGTTTGTTTCAATTATCCGTAGATTTCAAATTAAAAATTACATCTGTTTGTTTCAGTGTTTGGTAGATTTTAAATAAAATTCAATTACCGTCGAAATGCTGTAGCTGGTCGTATTTTACGGTTATAAACGTGTCTTCCAGGAGCGAAAAAACGTCTGTTTTCTCAGGATAAACCAACTTACTTACTTACTTAGGCCCGTTGCCCCCTGCGGGGCATAGGCCATCGACGATTTTCTTCCATCGCACCCGGTTCTGGGCTCTTAATCAGTCTCCCTAGTTCACCGACCAGCTATAAGCCCCACATAACGTATCTCTTTCTCCAGATCCCTCCGCCAACTGTTCTTAGGACGGCCTCCTTCCTCTTTCCTTGAGGATTCCACTTACGGGCCTGCCTTGTGATGCTGTTCGCAGGCTCAGTTGTAATGTGTGTCCAAGCCATCCCCATTTCCTCTTCCTTATTTGCAGCTAGCTCTATCGGCTCTTCCCCTGCAAGCTTCCATAAATCCTCGTTGTATACTTTATCCTTCCAGCAAATCCCAAAAATTCTTCAAAAAAGGCAGCTATTGATGAATGTTTTTTATTTTGCTTTGCGTCTTCTTGACCATTCTCCACGTTTCGGCCCCATAGAGCAGAACAGATTTTACAGTTGATGTAAATATCCGAAGTTTAGTTCTTATAGACAGCTCTTTCGATGCCCAGATGTTCTTCAACATCAGAAACACAGCTCTAGCCTTCCCTATCCTTGTAAGCACATCTCAGATTTGCTAGGTTTATCACAGTTCAAGGGAAGGGTTGTATTGAGGATGGAATATGGATTTTCCGGCGTAGGTCTGTTTAGGTCTTAGTAGGTCTTATTTAGGCCCCGTCCACACGAAGACGATTGTAAACGCAAACGCTAGTAAACGCATATTTTTATCTCCGTCCACACGAAA
>JAABNW020091669.1:0-16381 GCA_015164035.2 Radianthus crispa
ATAGGGTGGGCCATAGGGTAGGCCAGGGGTAGGCCATGGCCTAGGCCATGGCCCTAGCCCAGGTTTTGTAGTTACCCCAATATATATGGGAATGATCCACTCGGCAGAATTACTGTAATTGTGAACAGTGACCACGATACTTTCAAATCTTACAAATCATGGCTTATAAAGCAGAAGGGGTGGGGAACCGGAGTATTGCGCATATCGCAGCACTTCACTTTCGATAGAAACCGCTAGTATAATTTGTTTTGGGGAAATATGTTTTATTTATGCCGGTTTCGATATCGGTCATTTTTGGCCATTTTGGAGCAAAAAGCTTGGACTATTATAGCCCATGGTTTTGATCGATTTTGGGAAATTTTCACTCCTTTTGAAAAAGCGTGAATAATTTATGAACCCTTTATGGGCTATATATATAGTCCACGGTTTCGATGGTTTTTAGGTCATCGCTCAAAGTCAAGACAGGACTTGGAGCATGCGCAGACGTTTTTCCCTCGTGTCGCCTTGATGCTGTTGTGATCCTACAAGACAATATGGCTTATGGTAAGGGCTTCTTTCACATCGTTTTGTACATTATAGACATTTTAATTCACTGTTAGCCGGACTAATGGTGCTTTGTATAGGCATATCATGCTTAAAGTTATATAACACTGGAAAAATTGCGTCCTCTCCAGATCATGGAGATCATTGCGACTTCCAACAAATTTCCATGATACTTCCAACCTTTTGGACACTTCCAAGGTATGGGAATTTGTTGGAATAGTTGCTGGAAGTATCATGGAGATTTGTTGGAAGTCAACATTTCCATGATCTGGAGATAGAAGACACGATTCATCCAGTGTAAATACTTTAAAATTTGCCCTATTTGTCTCTGTCTAATACTCGGCGGTTAAAAGGTGTACTGCGAAGAAAAAATGATCTCAGTACAATTTATTTCTTTGTTGTAAAACATTATGTTCTTAAGTTCCATTTCACTAGTTTTATATAGCTAGAAATACTAACTGTAGGCACTTTAGTAATGTAATTTACAAACATATATTTAAAGACTACGATTTTTGGTTCACACTTGGTCTGAACGCTGATTACAATTGCGACTACGATTACGATTGCGATCACGACGTTAGTGTGAACAAGGCTTTAAGAACCATACCGAAAATGCATTTGTATTTATTTTTTTAAAGCTGTTATAGTTGGATCGTCTGTAAGTACGAATGTACCAGGTATGTAAAATTACACATTTTACTCAAATGGTTTTATATTTACTGAAAATATAAAGTCAATTTCATTTTAAACCTCAAAGACATAAGCAGTTAGTGCTATAAAACCCGAATATGCCAATGTTATCGGAGTCAAAAATGTCTGGGGAATTTCCCTATATATGTCCATTTTACTTCTTGGAAGTCACGCAACACTGATTTCTTGGAAATAGCATTGGTATTATTCAATGATTGGCTGAGAATCATCTCTTCTACAAAACTCGTTGCGCTCGTGGTTCCTGATGAGTTTATTACATCATTTTGTAACACGTCATTTCATGTTCCTTTTCGGCTCAGCCCCATAGAAAACGGATTTTGATTTATGAAATTATTTGCACGTTTGTTCGTTTTTCAACAAGTGAAAATACTCCACAAAACAAGTATATCATATTTTCGATGGAGTTTTAAACCAGAGTTTATAGATGGATTGATATCACTTTTATCAATGGTTTCCGATTATATTCTTTTCCTAATCATAGCCAACGATGTAGAAAAGAAACGAATTAATATTTTACTGCAAGTTTCAGATAAAGAGACTAGAAGCTTTTCATTCATTCATCAGCTAAAATTGGTGGGTTTCTAAGGAGTTTTTCCACCACAGCAGGATGGTAATTGTTGGATCAGAATCTTCAGTAAACATCAAGGAATTATTGTATTATCAAGTGAAGAATGCCTTTCAATGTTCAACTTTTGGCCTTCAGTTGTGAAACCTATGGCGATAAGTAAAATAATAATGAAACCCAAAACTAACTGTACATTATTTAAAATTTTTATGACTAGACTTTAGGAGATTACCTCCCAGTCGACTGGATGCCTTCATCGCTCAGTACCTCCAGCCTGATGAAGAATTTCACCGGCTGGTATCTTCTGCACTGGACAGCCTGTGTCGCTTTCTTCAACACGAATTGAGGCCACATGTCAGTAGGATTGTCAAGGTATTTGTCACTTCTTATAAACCATATTTTGATTGGCTCTCATGAGCTATGACGACATATTTCTTAAGAGTCCTGCCTGGGATTTAATCAAAGTTAGGTTTGCGTTGATGTTGTATTTTTTTCCTTGATTTGTTTTGATGGTTGATTAACGGGCCCATAGTTCCAGACATCGAGTGCTGAAGCGTCCTATGAAATTACGACTTTGCCGGAGATTTCGGCCCCGACGGCGCTATCCCGGGAATATTTTCAAACTGACCAGGAAGCTCGGCGCAAGCCTTAAGACTTAAGGGAGAGGTTAGTCGGCCCCTAGACCGTTGGTTGTTTAACCCCTTGCTATGACCAGCAAACACCGTAGAACGCTTGTGTCGGTGAAGGTTTTGCCGCTTCAGTAACTTCGTTCCATGTGGGACGTCTTATCGAAAACCTAACCGTGACGGACTGGGTGAAAATGCACTACGCATGCTCGAAACGTAGTATTTCTAAATGGACTTTATGCTCTTCATGCTCTTCATGAAAAGCTCTCGAGGGAATCCGAGTAGAAAAAATCGGCCGTCATTTAGGCTGAGGTTCCATTGGTGAACAAAAGCTTGGACTTCACATTTCTGTTGTAAAGTCATTGCTATAGGGCAGATCCAGTCCGCCCGAAGCAGGACTCTATTTTGTATACGGCTAAACAAAAACAAACAAACAAACAAACAAACACACAAGCCAGCCAGCCAGCCAACCAACCAACCAACCAACCAACCAACCAACCAACCAACCAACCAACCAACCAACCAACCAACCAAACAAACAAACAAACAAACAAACAAACAAACAAACAACAACACAAGCGAAAAAAATCATTGAAACTCATTATCTTACAGAGCGGATCCATGGGAAAAGGAACAGCTTTGAAGAACTCTTCCGATCTGGACTGTGTTCTCATTATGAACATCATCACAGATGCTGCGCAGCTGAGGATTAATGTTGATAGCATCTTGAGTGGAATCCAAACCTGTCTCATCAGACAGCCATTACAGGGCTGGAGGTTTAACATCATAAAAGCTAATGAGTATTTGCTGCAGTTTGAAATGATTAACTGCCTCAACGGAAGAGCTACGAAGGTGGACCTTTTACCTACTTTCGACGCCAATATCACTAATGGTAAATCTTAGAGAATTTCTTGTAGATAATGGTTTTGAGTGGAATACCGTGGAATATTCCACGAGTTACTTGTATTTTCTAGTATAAACACGAGCCTTTAGGCGAGTTTGCATACTGATAAATTACAAGTGACGAGTGGGATATCCACTTTATGCCACGAGAAACTGTTGTATAACTATTTTATCCCACACCATAGAAAATACAAGGAAACGCAAGGTCTGATGGGAAGAGTCAGTTGAAGACCGCTGTATATACAACTGCGTTCCTGCTTTCTGATTGGCTGTATTTTCTATGGTGTGGGTCAAAGGGTTATAAACAGAATCGACTCAACTCTAGTCAACGAAGAGTATCCATGAATAGAATAATTAAGCAGCTAGTAAGGATAATAGAAATATATTGTCACTTTTCGGAAAACGTAATGTGATTTGATAGAACGATAAAATGAAATATATTCTTTGGTTTGACTTATAACAGAAGCTCTTCCGATAAAGTGAAGTCCAACCGCTACAGGGGCTTAAAAAAAGTCCACCTGACAGGATTCGAACCCATGACATACTGGTCGGATGCTCTTACTATTGAGCTACAGGGAGACTCGTGTGGATATGCTCACTGGACTGTATTCACGATTCTTAAAATCCACGTGCATGCGGGCTTAGCCTCGCTCCAAAGATAGAAAACAAAAGCAGAAGGCACAATTACAAAAACAAGTATCACCTGGATTCGAGGCTAAGGCCACATCACGTGACTTTCAAGAATCGTCTGCAATACCATGCATTAGTTGACTTTTTTCTTTTGTGCAGGCCAGGCACGTGTTAGTCTCTATAACCAAATGCCATCACTGGACGAACAGACAAGGTCGTACTGTTCCGCAGCGCTCGCAGAAATACAAAGAGATTTCATCATAGAAAGACCAGCAAAGCTCAAAGACCTCATTCGACTCGTGAAGCATTGGGCTAAAACCTATCTGCCACCGTCATCAAGCACTTGGCGCATGCCCAAGTCTTACCTCCTTGAGCTTGTGACTGTCCACTGTTGGGAACAAGCTAGTAGTCCCACTACGTTCAGCACCGCAGTTATTTTCAGGACCATAATGATGGCCTTTTGCAACCATGTCCATTTCAACATCTTTTGGAATAAGTACTACACCTTAAACCAACCGACTACAAGGTAGGGTATGGGAGTGCCAGACAAGTAGATCCACATTACACCGTTCTATAATCTTAGGCCATTTACTGAACAGAATCAAATGAGAATGGTTTTACACGTTTTAGAAAAAGTTATTCATTTACTGTTTCGTTCCACTGCCAACCCTTTTATAGAGCGAAGCCAATAAACCCGTAAAACAGACATTTGGCTGATACCTAATTACTAGGATAGATGGCATAATTGATGTCCAGATTTTACTATTACCTAAGAGCAATTTTTATTTCCTGGGTTCTAAAAATGTCTTCACTCTAAATACTTCAACGTTGCTAACCTGACGTTTCATTAAAAGCATCAGGGGCGTATCTAGTGGGGGGCGGGTCACAAGATGACCGTGACTCCCCTTTCAAAGCCAATGATAACACAATCTGACTGTTGATGCAGTGTGTGTGTGTGTGGAGTTTTGTTTAAGCACGCTTTTGAGCATGTTATAATTTCTTTAGACTTCCCAGGATACTAGACCCTGCCAATCCCTACAACAACCTTTATGAAGATGTGAATGACTGGGCTACCGTCGCACAAGTTGCCCGACAAACTCTTCAAATGACAGCAATGCAGCTTTAAGTCAGCATCAGTGCCTCTTATAGTTCTTCCACAGGGAGCCCAATTTAGATAAAGGCAAACTGTGAAAATAAAAATCGGAAAAAATCGATTTCTGCCATTTTTTAAATTCAAGATGTAGATAATGATCTCCATAAAACGAGTGGGTAAAAAATCTAGAAAAATCAAGCTAGAACATTTTTTCGTGCGCGCCTTTGTTTTCCTATGTTTTCCCCTTATGGTATCCTTGGTGCACTCAATGCATATATACTGTTACAAGGGAGGAAAGTCCATCCGACATATTGAACTACAACACACACTTTCAACCACGATTTCACCTTCTTTTAAACAACAAACTACACAAAAAACTTGACCAACATGGTCCCTGTGGTTCTTCATTTTAGAACTTGCCTGTGTTTAAACTTTGACCACATTGCAATCCTTGGGGTCTTGGTTCACGTGTAGAATTGAGTTCTTGCCATCATGTACCTTAGTTTGTCGAAATTTGATTTTTCCTTCACACCGTAGAGCAAAAATCAGTTAAAGAGAAAACCGTTTAATAAATACGTGCTCGAGGCAAAGTCCGAAGTCGTGCTGTTGTAAGATAAGGTGTCTACGCACAATTTGTCAGAAATGTGTGTGTTCATATCCAGGGGCCAAATAATAACGATACTAATGAAAGTTTTAGGTTATTTTTCAATAAAGGGAAGCATATTAGCGCTCTTTCACCTCTTTGAATTCCATTCGGTCGATTTTGTGAATGAGGGAAGCCAAGGAGAAGTTTCAACAAGTGCAACATCGCTTTGTTTCGCATATCATGCTCTCAATTTATTTAAGCTTAATCTACCGCTTCTTCGTTCTATCAAATTACATTGCATGTTCCAAGGAGGTGAAGTCTGATCTATAATCTAACATACACGAAGCATCGACTATTTCATGTCTTCATTATCCATCGCACTCGTCTTTGAGCGCGCCAACGCTTTCTCTCTTCATGGCTAACGCATAGTGAACATCGCGAAGACCGTCGTCATCATCCCCCGACCAACTCTCCTCCCAACTACTTCTAGGTGCTGTGCAACTGCATGTAAACCCTGAGCGTTCACATCCTTGCCAACCCCAGCCGGGGGACTCACTAGTGTAGGCATAAGCCACCTTTTTAGTAGATCCTGAATTGAGCTTCACATCTTTGTAGCGAACACACGACTCCCCCGCGCATGCGCACCAGAAGGCATGCTTGTAATGGCAGTCATCGGGCACATGACAGCCTGTTGGACCAAGCATGCATTTGTACGTTGGTGCTTCGGGATCGCTGTCCTCGCTGAGGACGAACTTCTGGAGGACTTTCTTGTTGGATGTTTTCTCGAAAGGGCAGCCAAAGTGAAGATAACCTGTGTAGAACTGCTCCAGGTTCAGTACCTTTGCCATCGATGGTGTGCCAATAAACCTGTGTTTTATATTTAAACATCGATTAAAATAAGGTCAAATTTTTTGACATGTGTCTGACAACTTTAATGGGTCACGGCGTTGCTATCCAATTGGGTATCGGAGGTTAGCTTTCATACCGTAACATCACAAACATTGCTCGTCTAGACATGGAAGTGAACCACCGATACCTAATGAGGGTTCATCACGTATTGCGTGACATTTCCAAATTTAATCCAACACACAAATGAAAAATATGATATTCGAAAAGATCATTCCAAAATTAGTAAATATTGAAGTTTGAAGTTTTTTTCCGTTGTATAGCGCCGAAGATATGAGCACCCAAAGTTGGCTGCTATTACAAAGAAATGTATGGGGAAATTGACTGGAGGCAAGCTCAGACATTTCTCCATACATTTCTTGGTAGAGATAGCGAACTTTGGGCACTCATATCTTCGACGCTCGGGAAAACTTCAGACTTTCCAATTTTACTAATTTTGACATGTTCTTTTCTAATATCATACTTTCTATTTGTTGTGTTGGATTAAATTTTGAAATGTCACGCAGTACCTGATAAACGTTCACTAGTTGGTTAGAACTTGTCAAAAACCAATCAAAAACTTTGTTTAGTGTTCAGGGTAGCGCGTGTGGCACAGTAAGCATGTTGTCACACTAATATAATATATTCTGCCCAATCAGGATTTTTTCTTACATCGTAGCGGGACTGATTACACCATCAATGAATGACAAAAAGAACCTACAATTTTTTTTCTATTACCTCGTCTTGAGAATATTCCAAATTGGAACAAACTGGTAGGCAATAGGCATGGGGTCACTTGTTCCTTCTTGAAGAAACTTAGCGATTGTTTCCTTGTTACGTTCATTGTTCAGTTCTGCTCTTGTTTTTGGGGTCCCTCCTCGAGTAACAAGCTCCTCTTCCATAGAAGTATGGTTCGCATTCTTGGCCTCCTCTTCAGTGATCCCAGAGCATGCCGATACGCCAACTTTGCCTACCTTCGTCAACCCACCAAAGGAGACACATGCTTTGACTGTGAAATCATGCCGGCTGTATTTTTTTGATGACTTTGCGAATACATACTGCTGAATACTGGAGCCGGCAGATACTTTCTTCACCACATGAGACCCGTGCTTTTCAAGAAACACCTTGTATTTGATCCAAGATCTTGACTGCCAAGGCTTCTTTATTTCTTTCTCTAAACCTTCGAAGTCTTCAAGGAGTTCCTTATCCAGTGGCTGCTTGTTGATGCAATCCTTCTTCAGAGAATGATCCTTGCTGTAGGCCTTGAGATCGAGGGAGATTCCAGATACCTCCGCATTGTCCGACACGATGTTGTGGGTGACAGCCGCAACTGACACTCCTAGGGTATATGGGCCTTTTAGACTTGCGCCGATATTGGAGTTTTTAGCGACGGATCTGTACAATGTCTCGGTGTCGCTGTAAAAAGTATCACCTCTCTGGGTTCTTCCAACGTTGTTAGTAACCGTACACTCCGATGGTACAGAATCGAAGATTTTGGCTCCCACGGCGTGTAGCTCGTCATTAAGAAGGTCCAGTTTTGGGATGAAGAATCCTTGGCCAAGAGCACCGTGTGACTTCTCTTTAGAAGAACTTGACACTGAACAATTGGCATGCTGTAATGTCACGATGAAGAACATCACGACCACCATCATCAAATGCTGCCTGACTGAATACAAATCCATCTTTTGGAGACGAAAACAACAACCTCAAAACACAACAAAACATGATCAACACACATATTCCCTCGAGCAAAATGAATAGAAGATTGAGATGAAAAAAATCATGTCAAGATCTTATTGGGCGGTTGCACATGACAAAAAACGTGAATGTGAATACAACTCAAACAAAGAATCTTAATCTCTAGGGATATTGAGAAATGGAAAGCAAAAATAGACATTAGACTTATACACCTTAGCAAAACTGAGTTCTATTGCTTCCTTTTGTGTCTACTCAAGATAAACACTTAAAATGTTCTAACTGACGAGTTAGAAGGGGACTGAAAGTGTCTAAACATTTACAGTAAAGTATATACGAAATACACGAGTGATATTTTAATAAGATTTTAGTTAGATTAAAATAAGTTCGCCCCTAATCAATTAAGAAAATCACCAGAGCTTTCTCTTTCTCTATCTTAAATTGTAAAACTACGTTGGAAACCCATTTTTTTGTAGGCCTTTTTTTTCTATTGATCAAAGCATAAACAATTTTGAAAGACCACAAACTGAATACTTCTCATCAGCTATTTATACACGACTATTTCAAAAAAAAAAAGGTCACCGCCAAAGGCGAAGAGCAATAGTCAGTTCTAAGAAAACATATATGAAATATATGAAAATAAACACAAATATTCAAAGCCTTTCATGTTCTTTCAGGCTACAAACAACAGCTGGATAGAATAGCAAGTGTTTTCAGGTATTCTTGGAACTTCGAATGACGTACCTATCGCCTATCGGCTTTATCACAATCTAAGCATTCAAAGATGTTCATCCTCATGTTTCATTTCATCGAATAAGAATTCTTTCCTTCATGAACCTCACAGAGGTAAAATAGAGAGATCGCTTCTCAATAAATAAGTTGCTGATGATGGAAATGTCAGTTCCTGAATCGTTCTTTTAGAATCCTAATATACATCCCCAATATTTCATTCATCTCTTCAAGACTTACCAAACCTCGCTGATAGCCAACTCCAGAATGAGCTTTATGCTTTATTGCGTTGCTTTTCATAGCTTTGAGACCTTGGTATAACGTCTTTGAAGTTTGTTCAGTAACCTAAAGGTCACAGAGGGTGCTGTCAGCATCGTTAGGTCACTTGAACAGGGAACACCAGGTGAGTTATGACCTCATTTTTCAAATTTATTTTGTTTATTAACCGTGTTTTATTGCTTGGCTCTTGACTTCTTAGTGGACCCTTTGACATTAAGGGGCAAATCATTAGAAAACTAGCGACGGGGGGGATTATGGCCCAAATTTTTTTTTTGAACACTGCGAAAATTTGAATAAATTGTTTTATTGTTTTATGAACTTTGCAGATATCGTTAGATGGCACTGGAAAAATCACGCCCTCTCCAGATCATGGAAATTTCGATTACATGATTTTATTCTCCATACATTTTTGCAAACATAGTTCCCGGCTACTTTCTGACCTCTTAGCTGCCTAATGAAGTTTAGCTTCTTAGCTATTTTAGGCAGCTTTTCTCCTCTGTTGCAATCTTTACGTCTTTTTACAATGATGTCATTTCTTTAGTTTCTGAATGCAAAAATATTTTGTTGTCGTTAATGTGTTTTAAGAAAATGTCACGGCAGATATTATATTTTGCCTCATACCCACCCCCACCACTTCTCTAATGGTTCGTCTCTTACCATGTTTTGTACATTATATATTCCTCAGTTAAAAATTCAATACATAGACCGATCCCGGCTTTTTTAAAATGTAAAATGTAAATGTAAATTGGAATTGGCTAATCATCCCCCTTGCAGCCCAGTGGCTGAATTGAGGGGACGCAGCTCAACATGGCCGAGTCGAAGGTATACAAGGGCGCCTCTGGCTGCCACCATACGACTCACGTTTGGCCACGGAGCACAGCCTAGATCGAATAGGGTTGGTTTTTGTGGAGGGAGGAAAACCGTAGAACCCGGAGAAAACCCCTCGAAGCACAGGAGAGAACCAACAAACTCAACTCACATATGATGCCGGGTACGGGAATCGAACTCGGGACTATAGTGGTGAGAGGCGAGAGCTATCACCGCTGCGCCACCTGTTTTCCCAAAAACCTTAATGTATTTTATGGGTGGAGAATTAACCCTTTTAGCATAAGGTCATCTTTGATGGGACAGGTGCCTTAGACTTTGTTTGGCCGATACAAGTTTCAAAGATCGTATATTAGGTGTTATATCTCAGTCATGATATTTTATAGACTGTAGCAAAGCATTGCCTTTACAACTGTTATGGTGTCATAAAGTTACTTGGAGATGGTTTGGAAACCTATTGTTATGGGCCTTCGTTCGCTTTTGAGGTTAAACCAGTTTAAACAATTTTGATTTATGCTCATCCGAAACTGCAAAATAAGTAAACATAAATTTTGTCTATGCGATTATAATGTGTAAGGAATATTCCAATATCTATGATACATCTTTAGGTATTTGGACCAGCAGCCAGAAGAAAGATTTTGGTCTGTTCATTCGGCCATAGTCGGCAAGGGTAAAACAATAACAAAAGATTGTGCACGGTCGCACTTGAAAAAAGTGTACAAAGACCTACAACAAAAGGGTTTCCTAACCACTCCCCTCGAGTAGATATGCATGAACATACGATAATGTCTGGGTTGATATTCCTATTTAAGAGTATTTGAGTAGCAAATGACTGCTATCTTGGCATGTAATCCGATGTCATCATCGCAGAGGGTTTTGAAGGGGTAAAAATGAGAGCTGGAACTGGGAAATTGAATTTCATCCCCTGGGACTGGGATTTATTACTAACCAAAGAATACTGATAGAATAATGGGATTGAGATTTGAGCAGCTGGAATTGCTTGAATTTCTTAGTTGTCCAAAGCCCAATCAGTGCTCGATAGACACTGGCACGTGTAAGGTAGGTTGTCCTTTGACATACCCTAGTTGTCCAAAACCCAATCAGTGCTCGATAGACACTGGCACGTGTAAGGTAGAAGGCTGTCCTTTGACATCCTAGTTGTTCAAAACCCAATTCATGGTCCCACGAGCTCAACAAACATGCTAGAATATCTCGGAATTTAAAACTTTGATCGCGTAAAACTTATTATAAATCGTTTCAACTCTTTATTCCCCTGTGAGGGAAATTATCCCTTAATCTTTGTAGTACTTTTAAACCAGGTAACGTGTTGTTGTTTGTGAGACAAGATTTCAATTCCACTGGAGAAACTGATGCGACGTGATTGGTCGCTATTGTCTTAGTCAGAACCATCAATCAGTGCTAATCCAAATTCGATAGACACGGTACGTGTAAGGTCTAAGGTTGTTCTATGATCCTAGTTATTCAAAGGCCTATTAGTGCCAGCCACTTATCCAGGCTAAAGTCGACTATTGTTTCTTTCGAATCACTCATCCGTTTTTAAAATCCCTGTCGCGATGCTACGAGTTTGTACTGTATTTAATTATACGAGCGCGCGCTTTTCCCGTATTACGACTTCTTTTCGAGTGCAATTATCAGGCGATGATACCACGGTTTGGCAACAGCGCTCTCTCGAAAGGTCTGTCTTTTCAAATGCTTATGTACCAGTCAATTGTAACCCCCCCCCCCCCAACCTCGGGGAAGAGTGGGGCAAACGTAGGGCATCTCTCTTCATGGCTATTTAACGTGCCTTACAATGTAGGGGATTTTTTCTGTATAGCTCCCTATACAGGGCGGTGGGGGCTACAATAGACCTTTTCGGTTACGTGACAATGTTTTCCCATTTCAGACGACGTGTCATTCCTTTGTCTAACGGTTTTACATGCGAGGAGGACACATGAATATGGATGCACCTTAAACAATAAGAGTCGTATTTTCCAGGGAATGACACGTGGTGTGACATGAGAAAACACTGCCACGCTACCAAAAAGGTCTATTGACTGGTGCATTACCGGAAGACTTTTGAATTGTTTGTGTTTCTGGTGTTTTTTGTCTCGTATAATAAACAATTTATTACACTGCTAGTTTGTGTGTTACCGCCAGACAATTTTACTCGTGAGCTGTAGTTTTTTCTCGTCCTGGAGGTCTTGAAAAAATACGGTCGCTTTACTTGTAAAATTATCCGGCGGTAACATACAACTAGCTGCAGTGTAATAACCTCCATATGTTGGTTTGCTATTCTAAGTGCCGAAAATAATAGCGAACAATTAGCATACTAATGAGATCCCATGATGCATCGCGGTGGCATATAATAATCCGACATTGGCCTTTGTGTCAGTTCCTCTTGACAACCCTAGGAGCAAGTACACATCGCGACGACCCACCCATGTCGTGGACGACTCCTACTACTATCTCATAAGTGATTCGTGTGTATTGTAACCACTTAGAATATATTACTATCGAAATACTACTTGCCTTACCCGAAAAATAAAGTCCAGCAACATTTATTCGCACTAACTTGTAGCTTTGTTTGTTTGCTTTTTTGTATCTTCCCTTGCAGTTCCTCCATAGAATCTTTCAGTTGTTTGTGCTCGGGAATATAGAATAGCATCAACAAGAACGATAGAGACCTAAATAAATACAAGAGGATATGAGAGCAAGCTGAACAGGACGGTGAAAGAAAACTAGTGCAGTTTTCGTATGACTGTGAAACGTTCACGGCACGTACACTGTCACGACAAGGAATCAGCCAATAACAAATCTAGAAAACATCACGGTTACTGCAAGACACGTACTCCTCGTCCAATCAAATGCAAGAAACACGACACGAAACACTGCACGGACACTGTCACGGCGCGGACACGACACTGCAGTGTCGTGCTTAGCCAATCACATCGCGTAAGAAGAAAATCCAGCCAATTAAAATCCTAGGTTACGGCACGCCACGCTTCCGGCACTGAACTTTTCACAGTCATATGCAACCTGCTCTATGGCGCGAACACGTGAAAAAAACGGGCTTTCCATACTTGTCCTAGTTTCACAAAGCTAATTCTGCAGAGTCAATAAACACGACATAACGACGTAAGGTCTAAGGTTTTGGCACCATCATAGGTAACAACCCGTTCAATACAGCTTCCCTAATCAGATCTGGTTAATCCAAGTGTTTGGTTATTTGTATGATCGTAGTTTCACAACCTCATCACTGCTAATCAGAGTTTGCTAGACAATGGAAAATCTGAGATATAATCCAAGTCAAACAAATATCTGACTGACGCTAATCCAGGTTGGATTACCAATGAGACAACTTTTGACTAAACTTTTAAAAAGAACTTAATTTTCAACACATGATTCTTCCTTCAGTACCAAATAGTATTGCTTGAATATGCCCGTTCGATTTTTCACTTTTACGGTCACACCAGTCGTTCGTTTCCGACGCAAATACCAGGTTGCAATTTGATTGGGCAACCGTTCCAACTTCCGGTGGAATTTGAAAGTTTTCAAACTTCTATTTGAAAAATTGAAGTTGGTACTTGAAAACTTTAAATTGCCATTCAGTCGGCAATGTAGCTATAAAATGACCCCAATAAGGAAAAGAATTTGGATCTGAAGTTATTGTTTTCCTTATTGAGGCCATTTTCGAGTTACATTGTCGATTGGATGGCAATTTAAAAATTTCAAGCACCAACTAAGAATTTTCAAATTGCAATTGAAAACTTCAAGTTCCAACGGAAGTTGGAACATTGCCTGATCAAATTGCAACGTTGGTATTGGCGTCAGAAATGAACGACTGACATGACTGTAATTGGACGGTCCGAAACAACAGTAACAATAGCGCTGCGCAGCCGTTCTAAAACTAGACATTGTAATAGATGCAAATAGATGCATGAGTTGGACAAACAATATTAATCTTCGATCTTAATGAATAGAAAGCTGAGAAATGCAATTGAATTTATGAAAAGATACATTTTTTAGAAAAAAATAGAAATAGAAAAAGAAAGTGGTCAAATTAGAACTTTCAAAAATGCACGTTTGGATTGTTTGTCCGAGTCGTGACGTCACGACTGCGCAGCGCTATTCAAAGAAAAAAGATTTCTCCAAACATTTTCTATAAAATAACAACTGATGTTCAACAACCAGTGAAAACTACTATTAAAGGAAGCTATGTTACTTTATTTACGAAGAATCGTGGCGTTATATATCCGAATCCCAGGATGCGGTCGGATGTACAAGCATTCCCGGTTGTATTTGCTAAAGCCTCGGTTTGGATACATAGCAATTATTGACATAAATTTCATTAAATGTTTAAACAAAAGAGCGCTGATTAGTCAATACCTTAATTGGCTCATTTAGCACGCTGGAAACTTTGATCGCTTCTTTTTCGTCCAATAAGGAAAGGGCTGCTAGTTAGGTACATCCGGGAGTATTGTGCATCAGGCCGTATCTTGGAAAGGGGCTATTGGTCAAGTTGCAGAAAGTCTTTGTCTCCAAAAACATTTCAATGTTGGCAAATAATAGCCAATTAAAGCTGTAATTGAAAGCATAAAAGACGAACCCTCTCTCTTGTTCAATCTGCGGAACACTCATTCATGATGGTAAATTGTACTCCGGCTTTCTGTATGAATTTATTTTTTTATTCAAAATTGCCAGTACTTTAAACTTTAAATTACCAACTGATGTGTTGTATACTTTCCTTTTTACTGAATGACCACTAGATGAGAGTTCTATTTGGATTTGCCGTGTACCTTTTTACGTGTGGAACCGTACAAGGTAAGATGACTCTTGAGTCATAGTTTCACTTGAATTCGCTTTTGAAAAGCACGCAGTTGTTCATTAAGTAACTCGAAACGTTCGAGTTAAAATCCTGATTTCGAATCTTGTATATAGTTTTTTAAGAAAGTGTCTTGAAAATGCAAAAATTAGGAGACGTTCCTCTCAATTTTCTTTCTTTTTCTTAAAGATCAAAATACGCTCTACTATTTTCAGGGGTACAAGACTATGAAATAACCTATCCCGAACGTCTTCACGACACACGTCCCAGAAGAGATCTCTCAACAGTTATCGATGTAAGTAATGGATTGATCTTTTAAATTTATAATCTTTTTTCCTACTTTTAAAGTTTTTGTGCTCATCATGAGGTGAGCTGTCATTTCAACTCGATAACAATAGATCGTGCATGGCCAATAGGTTGTTGAAATGTGAAGCACACCCTGCAAGGCTCGATGTTTAGGACATTAATTGAGTCAATCATTGGGACCTTTTATATGGTCTTATGAAAAACAATTAGAAAAAGAATATCATGTCGAAACAATCGACAGGGTCACTAGAGCCTTCTCATAAATTGTGTACACGTTTGGGTCAATATTCAGACTTTCGTAGGCCTGATTGTCACCAACTGAAAGTTACCTTAACGCGAATATAAGACAAAAGCTGAGATGTTTTCGGCAGCATTTCAGTACGCAACGCTCGCGCTAGAGATGGATCTCCGATCGTTTTCATGGCAAGAAAATTTATATCCCAAAGAAGAAAACGTCTTCTATTTTTGATTTTCTCAAACATGGCTGATCATATGAAGCAACATACAGAACTCCTCTGTTTAATATCTAGGAAATAAGAAATTCTTTTTGATTTTCTTAAGTCTTTTGTCTTGCCAAGGAAGTTGATTATTGATTAGTAAGCAATCAAATGTTTTTCTTTTAGTACTTCGAGGATTTTCTTGATTAGACAAGCGAGTGAAGAAAGCTAATAATGAACTACACAAAAACATGGGGTATGACTGCAGCTGTTTTTCCTTTCGCTCATGCGTTCGTCCGTTCGTCCGTTCATCCGTTCCGTCGTTTACTGTCGTCTGTCGTTTGTTTTTTAACATTCGGTCTTGAGTGTTAGGCATGCCCCGACTATCACCGCCATAACGTGCACTATAGATTTTGTGGGAAAAATATGCAACGTTACCTACACCAAAATAATGACCACAGTTATCATCATATTTAATGCTATAGCTTATAATCCTCGGCAGTGTTTCAATCAGGGCCCGCGCCACGTATTTTGGATTGAGGGGGGGCTTACGATCGCCAAAAGCGAAAGTTATTAGGGGGGTCTGGGCATTCTACCTCAGAAAATTTTGAAAATATTACTCTTGCGGAAGTGTGATTTCCAGCGTTTTGAGGGGCATCGAGAACATAAAAAGTATCAAATTTATGGAAATTTTTAATAACTTCGCAATGAGAAAAGGCATTTCTGATCGTGACAATGATAAT
>JAABNW020091780.1:17304-29190 GCA_015164035.2 Radianthus crispa
GACGACTGGGTGTGTGTGCTCGTTGAAAAGAGTTTCTAGGCTGAAATATTACGAGTCAAATAAAATAATAGTATTAACTCAAGTTTGATTTTTTCCAGATTATCAGAAGGAATTAAATCATTGATAATGATTCAAATTGTCAATATCCTGTTCATCTTTCTTCTCGTTTGCTACGAACCATTAACACTCGCCAAGGAACTGCACAAGGAAAGTGAACTATCGCCGAGATTCAAAACCAAAACCAAAATCCAAACAAAAAAAATATTCTATCACAGAAATACTAAATGGCCGTCTCCAAGAACTCATGTGAATTGGAGAAGTATTTACGTCATCACCACGAAACCAACCAATCGCGTGCGTTGTAAGATCTTTTGTCGAAGCGGCTATCATCTGCAGATTTTACCGAGTGGCCTGGTGCGAGGTACACTTGTACAAAACAGCAAACATGGTAAGTGACGTAACCTATGGTAACGATACTTGTGACTTTATAAGATCACTATGGAACTTACCTAAGATCCAGACAAATGAACAAGCCAAATAAATCTAGTGCCAATAACTAATTTGCATGTATTTGTAGTTTTGTTTGAGATGCAGTCATTTGGACCAAGTCTTGTTAGGATCCAAAGTGTAGTAACAGGTCGTTATCTATCTATGAAAAGAGACGGGACCTTAAGGGCAACGGTAAGCAGCTCACTTCTCATCACGCTATTCAGTCTTTGAAGTCACCACGTCTCATTCTAATGTACTTATTGATCTTAGCGTCATAGTAATTCAAGAGAGACAATCTTCAAAGAAACGCACGAGATGAATGCCTTTCACTCATACGCATCGCAAAAGTACTACCGGCGAACACCTTATGACATGTTGTTGGGAATCAAGAGAAATGGCCAAGTCAAGAGAGCTACCAGGACCATGCACGGCCAGACAGCCACTCAATTCCTAGTCATAAAGCCATAAAAACACAAGTCAAACAATCCTGCACTTGGGCTTGGAATTGGTTTATTAACAAACGTATTTTTGAAAATAAAGGCTACTGGAAATGACACGTCGTCCTTAATACGGAGTCCCACGTATTCTGGCGCCATCTTGGATACTACTCCAAGGGAATAGATGAATAACACTTTTTCAAGACTAGTTCATTAAATGAAAGAAAATGAACACTTGAACATAACAAGTGACTGTTGACGAGTTGTTTTTGGAACTATCGCTTAGTTTGTTTGGCGAACAAAAAGGTTCCTTGAGGGTGATATCATTGGCTCTCGCAATTCATGTATTAAGAAAGAAAAGTCTTTTTTCAAACTGTTTCCTGTATTCCAGATGTTTTCTATTGTTCGTATGATCGGCCCTTCACATTCAGAGTGATCTGTCTGCTTTGACCGCCCTTTTTTTAATGGTATCTGCGCATGGTTGGGTAAACAGCATTCACCTTGAGAGTCGATTGTTACTAGTGTATTCTTGTCTCTGTTCAAAGTAATTAGTTCCCTGGGTACAGACAGAACAGTCACAATCCAAGCGACAACTATCTATACTTTCATCCTTTTGATCATTCAGACCGATGGACAGTTTGTCCTTTAGTTCATTTGTTACCAAGTGGTTTGTGTCTTTCAGTTTGTTATTTTCCGTTCAGGTAAGCAGATAACAGTCTTTATTGCGACATATCGTGGCACGAATTTCATAAACGTTTTCCTTCTATTCTAGCTACCGATTCTCCATGCGTTTCCAGAGGGTAAGTCCTAAAAGTGACTTTTGTTTCAAACGGTTTCCTCTGCAGTTGTCCATTTGATGATCTGTGCCATTTTCTGTTGTTTAACGGATCGAAGTTTTTTCATGCCTCCTCAGATAATGTGAAATGCTTAGTGATATTCTTCAAATGTTCCTAATTTTCAATAATTATGAGATAAATTTCGTGGTTCATCATCCATTTGACAATGGCATTCCATAGTTCAGTTATGATCATACATCATAGCTCCCTTGCGTATCGGGATCAGTACATGCGTTCAATTTGTATATGTAATCGCATGATTTTTTCGTGCAATTTAGAAGAAGTATGACGAGTAAATTTACGAGTCATAATTTATTCTCAATTGCACGAAAAAATCCTGCAATTATTTGCTAATCATAAACAAAACCTCTGTCATTTTGCTTTTTTTATTGTCGTTGTTTCTTGTCGCAATGCAGCAAACCATTCAAAAGCAATGAACGAACCAATCACAATCAACTTCACGTTATGCACTCGCAAATTTAGACTAAATGGAGGTGTTTCCAGCCAATCAGAGTGCAGACATTTTTGCCTTTATATGATTAGAGAATGAATATGTAAAACGTTTATTATCAGACAATACTGAGTCATAGTCGGGATTCTCCAACTGCACGTACTATATCAGTACTACCAAATCTATACAGCTGATTACCTCCAACGTCTCAATGACTATTCATGTTTACTTTCTTTACCCAGACAAATCGCATACTGTACTGCCATCATCGCTGAGCTAAATCATCAGGCTGCTAGGCTTGTCTTCGTTCTTCACATTTAGTGTAAACATAAGCGAAACCGTAAAAGCCCGGCGATAATAATGATTTGTTAGCATATGATATTACCCTCTTTTCAAAACACCGCTAAGATAATAGCCTTATTTATCGCCTAAACCTCTGGTGAGGTTTAATAACTCACACCGGATTTGAATTAGCGGTCGTTTTTTACAGTATTAAATAAACGAAAACCATTGCCAAAGTCAAACTAAGCACTATTCGTTTATTTCCTAGCACTCAGTCCTGGGGTGAAGAGAGAATTATGGCAAGCCATTCCTGGAGAGAGCGTGGTTAATTTCACGTGGTCCTATCAATATCAGAACGAGAAACCTAATTTGATCAACATTCTTACCTCGCTGGACGCGCCCATCGATATTGGGGAAGATTACGGACAGAAACTGACCACCTACTTCCTTGTAAGCTCATTGTCAAACCTGAAGTATTTAGTCATGTCTAGTTATTATTAATTGATTAATTAATTACAAGCATGCATGACGTCACCTCTCCTTGACGAAATGTGTTCAACTCAGATTCATAGTCTCGTTCCCAGTGCCTCTCCAGTTGTAAAGATTTCAACGGGAGGAGCCTGGGCTCAATAATACTAGTCATGTGTTGTTGTTACAGTACTGCTGTTTTGCCACAGGCTCCAGAGACTGGGAACTACTTTTTTCTAATGTCTTGTGACCAGTCATGTCAGTTATGGATCAGTAGGAACGACGCGAAGTCACGTGATGCCGAGAAGGTTTTAGAAATAAAGCCACCTGGGAGAAGTACCAATCGAGACTGGAAAAAGAGGTAACATGGACTGTAGTGGGTGACTGTATTTTCTCATTGGTTGATTTAGTTCTTTTTCGTTCATGACTGAAGCAATTCACCCTTCTATATGGTGGACAATATGTTTTACTTCCTTCAAGTCCTGATGAAAGAACAAAATGGTACCGATTTTTTGTCAGTTGGCGTTGATCTTCCCCGCGGCTCGTCGTTGAAGCCTATTCGAGAGCCATACTTGTACCTTGAAAAGCCAGGTAAGACTTAGACTCCCTTTAGTATAAGGGTACGTAGCAATCACGAGTCGAAGTACTCTATCATTAGAACTAGGGGTTTGAACAACAATCAAGGTGCTGAAATATGAAAAAAGAAGTTGGAAAAACTTGTTGCGGCAAGTGGATCGTTGATCAACCTTTTGTTTCTTGTTTTTTTGACTCGACCAACTTGTTGCGCAACATGTTACGCAAATCTGTATTTGATTGGCCCTCTGGTATAGCTAGTCAATCAGATGCGTCAAGATGTTGAGCGCCATTACTGTACTACTCGCTTTAGAAAAAACCTGCTAATGGTCTATTACCAATCGAGCCCTCTGGTTGGCTGAGCTACTGGGGGTCTATTAGTGATAGACTTCTTGTAGTGAAAAGAGCCGGTCTTAAAAACCAAATATAAATTATTTCACGCACATGTCAACATTTTTTCATCCTTTATTGGACCAATTACTAGGTTTTTATTAGACCAATTACTAGGTCCAATAGCTCTTATTCCAGTTGTATGTAAATTAGAAAACCTTTGGTTGTTAAGATCATTCAAGCGAGGCTATTGGGTCAATACAATGCACAATGTGTCATTAGCATCTCATTTGCATGCAACTGGAATAAGGGCTATTGTTAAATAGCACACAGCGGCCATGTTCATTCCCACGCGAGTAAAACCCTTTGTTTTAATCTTCTGAGAAGCCTCAAATCGAGGGCAGGGGGACTCAGGGGATTCAAAACCCATTGTTCTGACCCATATGCGTGATACAAGCTAATTCCTGCCACCCCTCTCCTAGCATTACCCCCCACTAGGGAAGGGTTGGGAAGTCACAGTGCAGATATCCTGCCACCCTTCTTCCACACTATAATCTCCAACTACGAGAGCCGTAAAACATGTTGTTTGTTCTTCCAGAGCAACACACCGGATCTTTCATTTTAGTTGAAAATGCTGTTCTTCCTTCCAGTGGCCTGGTTCGATCATATTCATCAGTCAGCCAAACCACGTGTGCACATTATTGTACGCGTTACGTCACTGACTGCAAGGCCTACTACTATCACGTGATCACAAGGGAATGCTTACTTTATAGTGTTATGATAACGCAAAGTGAAATGCAGCAGTCAGGTGATCATAACAATAGACGCTTCTGCAACAAGATGCTGCCAAACAAAGCAAGCTCTACGGCCAGGGAAAACTCATGATTGGCTGTGGTTGGCGTGCAATGCCAGCTCGACCCAGTCTTCTGTTCACTGATGATGGCCAGGTTGCTAAGTCAGATGTAGAATATTGCCATCATCTCAGAAATAAATGACGTCCACTCATAGAACAAAGCAACGCTATATATTACTTCAAAGATTGGTTTATTCAACTATTTGTCTTTTATAATACATAATCTCTACATTTCTATTCAATCTTCTATGTTTGTAATCTACACTATTTACTGAGCAAGCAAAAGTGGGTGCAAAAAACCCTGTACAATCTGAGAAATAGCCAGCCCACAACAAAATCTTAGTAATATCGCTTTTTATAAGGTATTTTTACGGGTCCATTTCTTTGTTTGCTTCTATAAAAGACTTTACAGAAATCTTTCTATTCTAGATATTTACACATAGTATTATACTACGTTCCACAAACTGAAACATATACAGACAGACAGACAGACACATAGGACGACTTACTTAACAACTCTGACGTACGTGGTGAACTGGATTGACCAATGAAACAAGAGCTATAAGTCACGTGGGTTTGACCCTATAACTAATACTTTAAGACCGTTTCTCCCCTTTTTGAGGGCTTATCACGTGATAAGTTGAGTCAAGATGGGCCGAGTTGGGTAAAAGGGCCACCAAAAACAAAGGGCTTCACTTTAGTGGAAAAACAAAGGCGGATTAAAGTGAAAAACTAAACAGTAAGTACAGACCTCCTTTCATTGATCGTCGAGAGCCGCCACTGAAAGATACGTAGGGCGGCTTGGCCGCTAGTAGTTTGACATAGGAATTGATAGAAAAAAATAACTACATTTGACTCAGTTTTGTTGCTTTTCGTCGTTTGATTTTTCAAGGCATATTTATTCAAGTGATTTTTGTACAAAAATTCATGAAAATGCATGCGGCGAGAACCTCCTATATTTCTGAGACATTGTTCCTTTCATTTACTATAACCATAACAACCTTACCAGTCTTGGTGACCAAGCCGTTCAGCTGGCCGTGCGCAATGTGGTGTAATGCTGATGGCCTGAGTAAGAGCCACGATCATCTGGACAAATAGTACAGCACTTCTGCCAACTGTGGACCTATCATTCTCTCTAACAGTTTTAAAGTAGTAAGCATTAACAAACGTTCTTGATAGGGCAGAAACAGTGATCTGATTGGCTTACATCTTGCAAGGCAAACCAATGACGAGGCCGCACGACGCAACATATCAACACTCGTACCGCAGAAATCTTCCGAGTGAAATCCAGCCTGAGCCAGAGAACCACCCGAAGAATATGCATTGATCGAGTTGGCGGCGTCTTCGATGAACTGCAACAGCATCGCAATGCACTGTTTCTTTTCCAGAAGACAGGCAAATTCGTGATCACTCTGGGATAAATTAGACAGCACCACTAGCGTCAGTTCTCGAGTGACAGGATTGTCACGTTGTCCCAGCAGACGAACTAGTGTTGCATACAAGGCTTCCAGAAGAGAAGGTGGCGGCATGGAGAGAATGAGCTCTGCGTTGCCGCCAAGAATACTCATCTTTGCTAAGGCCTCCAGCACCAGCTGCTGAGCAGATAACGATGTTCCAAAGGTAGCTGTGGGCATTGGGTCAAGTGCCTCTGCTGATTGGCACACGAACCAGTGGAGTAATCCATCCAATATAGGCGTATTGATGGCCTTAGGGAACGCGGTCAAGTCCAACTGACCCGAGATGTTGGAGAATATGACTAAAGCATTCTCCCTCAGCACCTCCAAGGAAAGCCACCACCAATCATCACGATCATCTATGGGTGTATCCAGCTCTACATCATCCTGCATGTACGAATGCCTGTATGAAACACGCTGGGCGTGTTTATGGCACAAGAGAAGCAGCTTGCCGAGAATCAATAGTAAACCAGAATGTTTGATCATTTCCACATCGTTCCCAGGTACAAAGGATAACCCACGCAGGATATTCGACACACACATACATCGTCTAGATATGGCATCATCTGACTCGGTTCTTAAGCTAAGCGGTGCATCTTCTTGACGAATTGATTCTTCCTCCACGAAAGTACTGTTTTTACTCCGTTCAACTTTTGTTTCGATAATAGACCTGATAAAAGAGTTCGTATCCGACTCTTCTTGTAACGAGTCAAGATCAAGATCAAGTTCCTTCTTTAGTTTAGCTGTGAAGTGTTCCATGGTTGATAGGCATTGATCATTTTTCTCTTTCTTTGCCAACAAACTTTTCGAGGATCCCACGTCAAGATCAGAACTCGAATCCGAATCATCCGAATCAAAATCCCATTCGTTGGGAGCTTGGGGATTAGCGAAACAATGATCGTTTTGGATTTCTGCTTTCTCCGCACAACATTTCACCGCACATTCCTTTGCAGAATCTAGGTGTTCCTGCTTAACATGACAAGCGACAGTCTGGTTGATGTCGTCAGACGAGTCCGAATGTTTTAACTTACAACATGTTTGGTCATCATGTTTCTTCTGTGGAGTCTCCTCTCTTTCTCGGCTAGTAAACGAAAACCGTCTTGATCGTTTTGGACTTACGGCAGTTCCTAAGTTAGTCTGTATATGAATGAAGGTACTATCAACATCATTTGTCTTCTGGTCCTGATCAAAATCCAGAGCTGATGCAGCAATGAGTGCTGTCAAACTTCTACACACATCCTTCTCTAGTTTTTCATCATACTTTTCAGCTTTCCTATATCCTTTTCGTTCATTTTTCATTTCCGCGCACCTCAGCTGACTGTTCTCATCTCGTTCCCAGAACAATCCAAATATTTCGAACAGATATCGGCGGAAATGGTCGAGTAAATTGTCTAACAGACCTGGAAGATGAGAAAGTAGAAAGTACCCCACAGTGTGATCATCGTACAACAGGATGTTTAACGTGTCGAGGGCCCAAGTTGTCTCGGACAATAATCCTGATTTGAGTGACATCATGACGCGCCATGCTTCCACGGGCCCTAGAAACGTGCCAACAACATGAAAAGATATTAATATCGTAAAGTGTATCAGGTAAAAGAAGGTATGTTTTTGATGACAGGAGTTATCCAAGCAAGATGGTGGATACTCACCGAGATCTCTTGATGTTAACTTCCTTTTCTTAGTGAAGACAGGTCTGGTGGATTCCACAGCATCAGGCGGAAAGCAGATCTCTCTTTTCGTGTGGTGTAGTGGAAACTTTGGCTTTTGCAGTGGATGTTGTGACTGTTGTTGTTGTTGGTGGTGGTGTTGTTGTTGTGTGGGTGTCATGGGCTGTCTGGGTAGTGACGGGGAAGATGACCCATGTGACTGGGGGCCACTGGGGTGATACTGTTGGGGTGCCTGTGCATATGGTGCTGGAGGTCGACTGGAGTACGAGGTGAAGGCTGGTGCCTGAGGATACTGGTTTTGTGACATGGAAGGTCGCATACTCTGTGATGGGGGTCCATTCGGTGGGTAATCAAACATGTGTTCTGGTTCTGCTGCTGCATTATACTGTGAACCCCACATGGTATTCACTGGGTCCTGCTGAGCTTGTCCTGCCATTGGACGTCGTTGTGCCAATGGATGCTGGCCATACCCCTGCATAGATGACTGCTGGGTTCTTTGCTGCAGCAGCTGTGTTAGAGCTGCAGATCCCGGGTACTGCATAGAAGGATAGGTTCGGTTGTAGTTGGGATAGTTAGTCCTTTCGTTATTTAATGAATATGCTTGTACATTGAAGGAGTTGTTGGCCTGTGCCATGGGTGGGCGAGATTCCATACCAGACGGGTAGTACTTGCTGTTGTCGTAAGGAGCGTCAGGATAGCCATCATTTGGTCGATAATTATAATTATTATAGCCCTGTGGGCCATTAGTCATCGGGTTGTATCCGGTTGGGTATGCACTGCCACTATTACTACTACTGCTACCAGACTGGTTGGAAGATACAGTGACAGAAGGAAAGATCGCTTCTGAACAGGTGACGGTAGCATTAGGGGGCGGCAGACCTGTGTCTTCCAGAAGATTATCCATAGAGTTTTGGCTGGCCACTTCTGTCATTTCATAAGCCAGTAGATAACGTGTATAATGGTTACGGATGTAGCTTGACCATGTTGCTACTTGTACTTGTGTCATATCTAGAACATTCATCACTTTGTCCCACAACTTTCTTTTAACAACCTTCAGAATGAAGCATGCCATCAATCATTGATCTCAGATGAGAACCAAGACAGGAGTCTGAAGTCGAGATTACCCATCTATTATTGACCCTTACCTCTTGCAGTCCACCATACTGCTTGATAACCTTGTACAACTTGAAGATATCTAGTGGTTTGCTATCAATCAATGGCACTTGCTTCACTGGGTTTCCTGTTGTAACAAGATTAAAGGAGCTTATTACTTGAGCTTGGCACCATCTATGATAGTCCAAGTGGTGATGTACCTGTACTTTCCATAAACGCTGCATATTTATCCAAAAACTCTTTTCTCTCTGGTTCATTTGATATCTCGTAAAGCTGTGAGTACTGCAACAAGATCCACATTTATGATCAGAAAAGATGAAGCAAAAACCAAACAAACTACGATCAACTTAGAACAGAAATGACAGACTTCACAATGGCCTAGGTGTGGAGCAAGCCAAGATCCACTGACTATGGCTATATTCATTCTTCATTTTACCTTGCTATGTTGTAAACCCTGTTTTGACGACTGCTTTTGTGGCTGTAGTAAAAAACATCATTTAGTACAAATACAGGAGAATAATCGCTACCACGGTAGCTATGGTAACTTACTGCTGAGCCAGGTGATTGGCCTAGTGTGGGTGTGATGTCATCAACAGGAACATTTATTCCATCAACGTCATCATCTCCAAATGATGAGGAGATTGACACTTCAGGTGATGGTACAGCAGGAAACTCGTCCGAAAATGAAGACAGAGGCGAGGTGTTGTTGGCTGTGGTGTGTGGTGTTACATTCTGGGAAGAATACGTCGTCGTACCTTGAGATTCACTTGTGTTATTCAACTCTGAAACAAACACATTAAAAAGCACTTGAAATTTGCATCCTTGAGGGACCACTTGAAAGCAGATGACAATAAAAAGCACTGTCTGTGTGCTCCATACCTGATGAGTTTGTGTATGTTGGCTGTGATGACTGACTTGTTGTTGTCATTGTTGTTATACATGATGTTGGTGGAGCAGAAGGTGGACAGCTTTGGGAAGATGGCATATCTTCAGCTGTCATATCTTCTGACCTCATGGACTGAATCATTGCTTCCACGTCTTCTGCTGTGGGTAACATGTTTAGTGTTGGTGAAGGCACAAGACCTGAAAAAAAAAAAAAAAGGTTAAACATATGTTGGAAAGTATTCTAAAACATGAAGACCTCTCCTGTTTAAGAAATACTAAACTATTCTTTCAGTACACGCTTACCAGTCTCAACACCATTGCCTCCAGATGAACCATCTATATTTGGTAAACCAGAGGAAGGTAAACTAGGTGTTCCAGACCTGGGTGATGGCACAACACCCATCTGACCTCTGGTGCTTGACATTCCATCATGTGACCCACTAAATCCATGGGTACTTTGGTCAACTGCAGACTGTCCAACACCTGGGAAACGTGGATAGGAGCCAGCTGCTGCCATCACTGCTGCTGCTGCCGCCGCCGCTGCCGCCCCACCATGTGAAGACAATGATGTGTTACTGGAGAAAAGTGGCATCCCTGATGAAGGTGGTGGAGTGTTTGGAAAAGATGATGAACCAGGAAGTGGACCAGAAAGAGAACCAGCATTAGGAGTAGAAGAAGGAAATCCTAAAAAGAAATGACTTTAGCAAGATATTTACAAAGTTACCGAGTAAGGTTTGCACTCTGTAAAGTACACAGAAACAATTATGTATGCAATGCCTATAACACTGAATTACTTGAGGAAGCTCAATGTCTCAAACCATGCATATTTCTCTAGCAAATCCCAAAGAAGTGTTGCACATTGATTGAAGTAACACTGCTGGAAAGACTTGCTTTGGTTAATTTGATACAGTACATCACTTCATAATGAAATATATCTAAGCTATAGTGTCCTAGCTACAAGTGGTATCAGGCTTTAAATATATTTTAAGAACTACATTTATCTAGCTTTCAGAAATATATACTTTTATAGAATAATATTGAAAAGACAGTGTGAAATACAGATTCCGTACAACACATTTTTGAACATATCCTGATACCTCCAGCTGTCATGTTATGATCACTAGGATTTTATTGGTAGATCAAGATGAAAATATCACTACCAATGCCATTAGCTTGTCAGAAAAGTTGTCATTTCTTTACCTTCAGGCATATTTCTTAGAGGAGAACCCATAGTGATGTTGGGTGATGGTGAGCTAGGATACCCAGGGTAGTATCCTCCACGTTGGAATGATCCTTGTCTCCCAGGTGTATCAGCTGCCATGGGCCCTCCTGGACTGGGAAAGGACTGTTGTGTTCTGTGCTGAGCCTGATGCGGTACATGTTCATTCATTACTGAACCAGGAAATTCCTACAGGAAATTAGGTGGAAATATAACTTGTGCATGCTAAATTGGACCCCAACAGATTGATGATGAATGAATTTGAATAACATTTTCATCAAGTTACCATTGAAGAGTCTGGTGCCATATTGTTGGGGTATCTCGATGCCACTGCTGGTCCATACATGTCGGATGATGGTTTAGGTAATAAAGGTGGATGGGACGACATCATTCTTGGCATGTTGGACGGGCTTGGTGACATTGACTGTTGCTGCTGCTGCTGCTGTCTTGACTGCAAATATGGTGGCATCTGCGATGGATACCCATGAGATGGCTGAAAAGCAAGAACTTTTCATTAGTAAATACACACCTCACATTTATGTATCATTCATTATTATCATTTTGAATGCTTGCAATAAGGGCTGTTGTGTCACTGCTCAAGATGACTAGTCAAATTAAACTTCACTTGGTTGTACCTTGATTATTAATGCTCAGTGTTGCTCATTGGTGAAAATGACAGCAAGGGAAAGAGCTAAGATAATTAGTTTCAAGTGCAATGTACAGCTATGATTCAAGTTTCTGAGGTTTTTAAGTTGTCTTCTATGGGAAAATATCTAACACTTTCTTTCCCAAATAATCTGGATATTCAGTTTTATGACATATCAAGTGG
>JAABNW020091781.1:0-12130 GCA_015164035.2 Radianthus crispa
GTTTTCCTTTTATTCTAATTATATAAACTACATTTGCCAAGGACGGACTACGAATCCTACAACAACGGATCCCCGTAGCTGGATGTGATTGTTGGCCAAAGACACTCTTCAGGGGTTTAAACACATTCAGATTTACGAAACAGGCTTGTAGGGATGAACTTGTAGTTTGTTTTTTTTCCTCCACAATATATATATATATATATATATTCTTGACAGTTTTTAATGTGCTTGCTTCCAAATGATTGCAATGCATTATGGGAATGTGAAATTTGAGAATGTTGGAGGATCAAATATTCAACTATTGACTTGTAGCTGGAAAAGCACTATACCTGATTACTATAAAATTCTTGAAATCAAGATAGTCGAGAAAGACTGAGTTACAAGCCGAATGTTCTTTTATTAGGGTCGATCGATGCAGTCATAGGTACCACATATCCTGTTCTCCTGTATCTCTTCATTTGTAATTGCCTTCTTACGCTTTGTGTTCTTTTTTCGGGGGGGGGGGGCGAAGGGGATATTATCCGCATCCTTGCTAACATAGTCAGTCAACCGTTTAACTTTCAATGGCAAGAGGATTTGATGCGCACGCGCAGACTTCAGCTTGCATGGTAGTCCTATTATCCGCGTGCCCCTTTTTGAACCAAGTTCAGGTGAGTTCAATTTACCTATTTCCAACTGAGTTCAAGTTCGATGCGCTTCGGAAAAAGTAAAGTAGAAGACGATATCTCGAAAATTGGGTTCATCTTTGCGCATTTTTAATCATATGCCTTTTTAGTTTGAGATTATACTTGATGTTATTTATGATTAGGTGCTGGTTCAAAAATCTGCAATCGCCTCTTTCTCTAATCATCTTGTTGGCTGGCCGCCAAAGCTTGGAGGGTTGTTCGCAAGGCATCGTGGGAGTTCACGTGTCGCAATGTATTATGGTATAGTTTGCTTGTAATTATATGGCGAGTGTAAATGGTCTTTGTTTTCTTCAGCAATGTTCGATCCAACGGTAGTAAAACACCGTTCTTTTCCGGCAAGCATCGAGAAACTTGAGCAAAACGGAACTTACTTAGAAGATAAATCGGTGAGGGAAAAGGCACTGCGATAAAGCGTGGAATACGACGTTTGGCTGATGTGGAAAATTACACAAACCGAGTGGGCATATCTTCTTGTATTGTCACAGACCCTAAACATCTGGGTCGAATGGAGGAATCTTTGTGTTCTATTTTCAGATGGGTTTCTAGTAGGATCAGGCGGGATTTTTCAAGGAAGGAATTCAACTAGAGTCAACAACAGAGAAATGCGACTCCAAGAAAAATCCTATTGAAATCGATGATGAATGATTGCAAACAGGAAAAACCGGTTTTTGAAGTATTGAGCAATACTTTTGTGTTCAAAGCAAAGCATTCTTTCGTATAAAACCGGATGGCAGTAATCCTTTCGTATTTCTGAATATATTTTCTATTAAACTGGTTTGACGCGCGGTGCCTTTGTGCCTGTGTTTTAACATTTATCTATAGCTAGATTGAACAAGGTAAGAGTTGGAAACGGCCCAGATCAGCGAGGGACTAGGTGATTTATTATGAAGAAGGTCATCATGTGGCGAATTTGCATGACATCAAGTCAAATGTTTGTAATTTTAGATATAGTGCGCGACATCTCCGCAGGACGTTGAATTCAATAAATAATCTATTTTTCTAAAAACCTGAAAACAGTTTCGATGTGTTTTTTCACTTGGACAAATGTTCATAACAGGGGTTTTGAGTCCCCTCTCTTTTATTTAATAGTGTGATCATTTCATTGATCCTCCAATGGCAAGGTTTTGTAAGATCTTTAAAAGTCAGTGCGAATGTAGATGGTTAGTTGTTATATGTGGCTGCCAACAAGACAATTTATTTAGTGATCGCGCTGCCACGCTGCGTTATTTCCCGCGTGACGTCACCTGATTATTATTGAATCACGTGATACTACGCCTGTACGCATGCGCTATGGCACATTATTTTTCCCCTTCCTCGAGTGTTGGCAAATGGAGAAAAGTAAAGGAAATTTGAGAGTGTTTATATCGAAGGTATATGCTTCTTAGGGAATAATAACTCCTATACGGTAAAGCTAAGGCATTGTAGAACACGTAGTCAAGTCGTTCTTGGATATTGGTGGAATTTTACGTGGAAATATTGGGGTTTGTTCGTGTGGTAGTCGCAAACTAGTTAGATCAGTGTTGGCTTGTTGACCAAGCATCGTACTACAATTCAAGGTAGGTTATTGAAGTTTTCATCCTTCTTCTGAGATACATGGGTTTCCCATTGATTCTCCTACTAAGTTTGTACCCAAATCTCCGATATTTAACCGACGAATTCAACCCCTTTTCAATTTTGTTAACGTTTCATTTATGTTTTGTGACTGAGACATGTGTTATCGAAGAAAACCGGCTCATTTATCACAAGAATTACTCCCCCAAATTCATATTTTACTCGAGCAAACATCCAATATTTCTATTCTACTTTTTGCTACCATAAGTTGATAAAAAGGCAGGAAAGAACCCCGTAAATCCATTTGATGATGGCAAGTTGACGAAAAAATCCCATAGTTGAACGTCTGATTTTGTCTCTATTTTCGCCAAGCTGAATTATTTGAATGAATGATTGCCAGCAGAGACCAGGCAGACTATATCCCCTACCATTCTGAGCTTGTTATTATCAGAAATTCATTTTCTAGGATTTACTTGGACTATTTTGATCAGGTCGACCGGAAAGACCCAAAAACTCCAAAGTAATATTATCAAATAACAGCCTACACCCTTGCTCTCAAAGTTTTCCTTTCGATTCTCTATCACAGGAATATCTATTAACTTCGTAGAAAGGTTGTATTAACAGTAAATTTGCACGAGTTTTTAGAGAAAGCGGTGCAAGTCTAAATAAGGCCTTAGTGTATAATCTAGATTTGGAGCAATAAACGTTTAATACGTCATATTTTTATACTAACGTTAATTTTAAAATTTTTGACGTTTTTTCTTTCGTTCAGTATAAGGATTTCGTATTTTTTTATATCCTTTCTGCCTCTACATAAAAGCACTAATATTCCATGTGCTGAGCAAACTACGCCATTTTGTTTTGACGTCTGCTTGTGTTCAACTGGCTCAAGAGATTCGATACTCTCGACAATTTGATCGAAATGTTGAACATTTCCCAGTATTTTGCCAAAGCCAAAAATCAAATTTTCCAGTTTGACATATTAAATTCTTGATCACCAAAATAACGAAGCAAAGTATTTAATATTCTCTAGACTGTTTTTCAAGCGGAGGGTTCAATGTCGTGTCAAATATTTCTTGGGGCGGGACGAGTTTTCGATTTGAAACGAATTTTTCCCAGAAAATTCGCTGAATTTGTATTCGTCTGTGAGTTCTCTGCTGTTAGCTTCTTTTAAAATATCCTTTTTATTGTCGTTCAGAGGACGATGACGCGATTTATGGTAACGATTACCTCGCAAGGCTTGCGTTGTTCAAATAACTAATTCATTAGCTGTTTCCCTCGTTCAGCTCGTGTTTTTTCTTGTTTTCTCTGCACTAAAGAAGCCGTGTTTCGTCTTTAGAGTTCATATTTGGGTTGTGATATATCTCAGGTAGAATATGTATTTGTTTTCGGGTGAAAATTAGGTTTGTCGTTAGCCTGGCTATCATTCATCACTAGGGAGCTAAACGAGGCCGGTCGGCCATCTGCTTACACTTCAAGATAGCTTGGCTCCTTTCTGAAAGATTTCCAATGGTTATCATTTATGTATGACTTTCAACGCATCGCTTCTTCTTCAACTCGAATTATCTTCATGTTGAAAATATCTACCGTATTTCTTAATAAAAGATGGTGTTTTTTTATTCCGAGAGAATGATAAAAACTAAATGGTCGAACGAGTTCTTGTTTTGATCCTCGTGGTCCAGCCACCGATGCCTTTGTGTGAGCGAACAGAACTATAACCAAAAACATGTGCTTGTTTTCAAGTGAAAGCAAGATCCGCAAGTTGTATTTAAGTTCGATGTGGAAAAAGGAATTTAGCTTTTATTCGCGCCATATGTAGTACATTTCAATGAAAGAGCCATCAACGATGTTAGAAATGGATGGTATCCTACTCTATGTGTTGGTAGATTTCGCTTGAATTTTATTTACATTCAAGTCGCAAGCCACATGTTGTGGTTGAATTTTTCATTTCCCAGCAATAGTAAGGCTACTGATATATCATCAGATATGTGTTTTGGTAGTTTTTTTAGGATTCATTCGTATTGTTAAATTAAGCTTCGCTTCGTTTAATGCTTGACTTTCAGCTAGCACCCATTAAATTTTCTTGATATTCATGTTGGTCTTTATCGTTCTAAATTCATTAATAACGGCTGTGTTTTATGAGGTTGTGTATTTTAATTAAAAGGCTTGCGAGTTTGTTGTGTTGTGGGCGACTGTGAAGGATTTCTTAGGTTTAGTGATTCCATCCATCGTCGTTAGAAAGCCTTTCCGATTCCACTTCTATAATGGCCTTGCATGATGTACATCAACAAGATGTATATTACATCCAAAGAAAAGATTTCAAGGGTGTTCCCTTCACACTTGGAACCAATGAATATTGTATTCATCGTGTGCCATCACTAGTAAAAAAGGAACAAAAGTACTTTCACCAAAGCAATTGTCAGTTGGCCACAAGAACTTCAACCATAATGAGAAAATATATTTCATTCTTAGGGATCATTATGAAGGACTGGGGTCGGTCACCTCATTTTCTTTGACTACTCAACAACCAACCAACAAGATAATGATTCACTTTGTTTTTGTTGTGAATATGTAGGCATAGATTGACAGTTTCTGTTTCCTTATTTGTCAATTCCAAATTAGTATTTATGGCCTAAGGAACTCTGCCATCATCCTCAGGGACAAAAATGTTTTAGGAAACAACACAAACAGACAATCTTATGTTTTTACCTTTTCTTATCCTATTATGAATTTATTACATTAAATTTTATTCACTGGTGGCTGGTTTTCTAAGAATACTGGATTTACTCCAACGAAGGACTAACGTCCGAAACATCAGTTCACCGTCACTCTACATACAGTGTTTCAAGTTACTTAATTTTCAATGGTTTTCTGAGAAGGTTCTTTTGGTTTCCTTAGTGAAAGAGAATCATATTAAGGGGCTCAATTTGAATGTCTTGAATTTTCTCTTGGCTAAAATGGCCATGGTTAGTAGCAACTGGATTAGCACATGGGTTAAAAAATTGCTGCCTCATGTTTCATGATTACTTGGCAGTTCAATTGAAATGTCTTCATTTTGTCAGTATTCATTTTTTGGTATTGTGCTTCCATAGAAACCAGTGAGAATGGAAAGTGATTTTACAATGATAAATCATTTGGCTTAATTGATTCTGTCGTGAATATTTATTCTTGAAATAGATTTTTAAATGAACTTATTATTTTCATTTCGTAGGTTGCTATTACTGATCCACCTCAGAGCAAATATATGTTTTATGAAAGAAGTGTTGTTTTTGCTTTGAGTTAAATGTTTTCCTCCAGTTGTTGTTTGCAAGTACGTGTGTTTCCTCACCAATCACTATATCCTTTTTCTAAGGCAAGAAGCTCCTTACTGGTGAAGAGAGAACATGTCAAGAAAGATGATTTATAGACCAGTGTCTACTGCACAGTTTTGTTGTACAGTCTTTTAAAGAGTGGGTGCTCCAACAAATGTTGGCCCCATGACAGCAGGAACTGAGTAAGTATTTGACAAAGCCTTTGGGAGTTTGGGAACCAGAATGTGGATATTTATAACTCCATCAATTATGAATGTCTTGTGGCTACAATCATGATTCAATCTTAGATATTGCAGGAAAAACTATACCTTTCTATCATAATTGTATGTAAAAAGGATGTTATTGGTCTTAACTAATTCCTAGTTCATCTTATGTCCATTGCATCATTCAAATCTTCAATAATAATAATTTGTAAATGTTAGATGTTTATATTTTCCTTTTAGGTAAAATGGGTTTTGATCTTCAGCTTTGCTGAAAGTTATTTTAAAAAAGCCTTAGTTTAAAGACATTTGTTTCCTGAAGTTAAAATACAAACAGGATATAAATGCCTCTTTTACAGCGAACCCATAAGCTATTCATGAATCTTCTTTCTTTGATGCTTCATCAACTTCAGCAAAACAAGAATTGTTTCTCTTTCTTTCTTAACTATTTTCTGATGTCTTTGTCAACTTTGTAAACTATATCATTTGTTGAATCGGTAAAAAGAGCTGTCTCAGATATCTTGTGTATTAACATAACATGGTCTGTCTCCTGGCTAAAAGTACCAATATTTTCAGATTAAGTCTTCATCAATGCTACTGCTTGTCTTGACAACCCTAGCACATTCTATGGTACATTCCTGCTAAGGCATACATACTAGTTATACAATGGTTTTGAGTGGAATACTGTGGAATATCCCACTCGTCACTTTGTGTATTTTCTGGCATACACACAAGCCTTTAGGTGAGTTTGTATACTGAGAAAATAAAAGTGGCGAGTGGGATATCCACGGTATGCCACGAGAAGCTGTTGTATAACTATTTTATTCCACACCATAGGAAATACAAGGAAACACAAGGTCTGATGGGAAGAGTCAGTTAATACAGCTGAATATACAACTGCTTTCTGATTGACTGTATTTTCTATGGTTTGAGATAAAACATGATTTCTACTGTGTGGTGTTGTAGAAGTTACCAAGACTCATGTTTATTAGAAATCTGTTCAAATGATGTCTATCTCGTGAAGTTTTTGCAGACTGTCAAGTATTTACTCTATGCAATGAAATACAGAGTAGTCAGTTTCATAAGTTGAGATTAGAAAATTTAGATTTATTATGTTATAATTGGTGCAAAAAGAATCTAAATAACTTTTACATTTGTCTAATACTGTCAAATTACGAATTGATATGTTCATCAAACTATTCAACATGCTTACTGTCCATGTTATTGGAGTGCATAAACCTAGCCTTAGTTCAAGTTTCTCTATGTGGTGCTTGAAAGTAAACAAAACAAGGTTTATGTTTCAAAGGATTGACTCTGGGGCCATAACATTCATGGCATTTCTTATGCAGTGTATAGTTTCAGCTATAAATAGGCACCAGACCATACAAAGATTCATGAATGACACAGCATTCAGTGGCCAATGATCTGTGACAGAATACATGTACAAAGGGCTTTTCTCAAATCCTCTGTTATGGTCAACATGTCCATTAAATCAAATAGACTTGGTTATTAAGTCTTTACACAATCAGAAATTTTTATCGAGTCAAAATATTTTTTTCAAGAAAGTGAATTGAAGACCTACTGAAATTCTAAAGACACAAAGTGTTGAGTTTACTGTATATGCTAGGAGAAAAGCAATAGATACCTTGTTGTTGGTGCATTCATTTTGTTATTGTCCTGGTAGTGTTTGTTAACCACATTCATCCATATCCTTTTAGTGGCACTTAAATATATGGTTATTTTGTATTGTATATCACATTATTTAGAGTAATATTTTATCAGCATTTTTATATTCTTTTGAAGCAACATGATACTATTTTCTCTAGGTATAATTAGAGCCTACAATCTGCACTATAATGAAAGTAAAGCATTCAAAGTATTGTGTATATTTTCTACTACATGTTTGTATTTTGAACATGCTTTCATTAGTTCTGGGATGAAACATGTTTAAATAAATTCCCATTCTTTTTCAGTCCTGATCCTGCTGAGTCTTCTCATGCTGTAAAGATGCCAAGCATCATGCAGATCAGACATATGCCATACCTGGTAAGTGGGATACCTGTGTTGTATGATTGACAGGTTGATAAATCCTGCTAATATTCCCCCTTATCTAGTCTTATTGCAAACTTTTTAATTTTGAGTAATTACAGTAGAATCCATATTTATTTGTTATGTTTCTTGGAATATGGTTTAGGTAGGTTTATGTTTTAGTGTTCTCAGACTTTCATATTGGTTTCATATTACACCATCTTTCCTGTATTTGGATAAGAGACAATAAGCCAAATTGTAGTTCAAAAATCGTCTTCAGTGCACATGTGATTTTGTCCTGCATTTTTCACCTTTTGTTTAATCAAGAACAAAAAAGGTTAAAACAAAAGAAGGTGAAAAATTTAAGACCAAATCACATGCACACTGAAAACTCCAATTTGGCTTATACAAGTAAGTTTTTAATGCTACTACCTGATATATACTCATGAACCAATCACATTTGATCAAGGAAACTGACGTCTGTTCCCATGTCTCTTAGCTTTTTTTCCTGCAAATTAAGAGTGAATGTCTGTAAAGGTTGAGAATCAGACGACAGTTGGGAAAAATCGAAACTTTTTTAATTTCACCCAAAGAACCCCTCTGGTAACCTGTTTCAGAAAATCACCTTGAAAGACCTTGAAAATGATTTCAAAAAGCTGATTTTAGTTGGAATTAAAAGTTTTGCCAAAATTGCGTGGATAGCTTTACAAAACTGATATTTCACACAATTCTAGAATAATATCTCACCTTCGTGTAAGAAGTTGGGGACAACACATAAGGGAAAGTATATTTCTAGCCTTCTTTTGGCGAACACCCTTCTACATATTATGAACCGCTTGAATTTTGCTCAACTTCAACACCCTCAAATTGGTCCTGATACATTGAAATTAGGAATAACATTTACATCATATAAAACAAAAACAATTATCATTTATTTCTGAAAATGATGTTTGAATATTTTTGATGGTCTGTTAAAGCCTACTTCTGGAGAGGGAAAAATGTAATTACAAAAATGTACCTTACAGACATCCACAAATTTTCAATCAATAATATGAAAGTACCATAATTTTCTAATTAAAATTATTATTGCTGCTTTGTTTGTTTCTTTGTTACTCTGGCTCCCAAATTACCAGACTGTCATAAACCAAGTTTAAACTTTCTTTGGAGTATTTATTTCCTAACATTGGTAAATGCATAAAATATTGAAAAAAGCTTTCATTTTACAGTAATTCAAACTACCATTGTGACCATAATTGGTTCTGACACTTTCTCATTGCTCTTCACTCTAGCATAACTACTTTTTTCCTGTTGTTTTTGGTTTTTCATGCATCAAATATGTTATTTTCAGAATATTGCTCTTTTCTTATTTGATTCCCCTCCTGATTTGTTATTCAGCCTTCTTTTTTATTTGTAAGGTTGTCCACTTGTAAGGCTAAAGTATGGATATATTCTTTGATTGATTGCCAATAGGGATTAGAGGATAGTAATTGAAGCAATTGACTTCTTTAATGTAGTTGTATTGAATGGCCCTTTTACCATTATTGAGCTATGGAAAGTACAATCATTTAGACCTCTCCATCATCCATGTGTGTGTGTATTCTAGGCACTACCAAATGTACTTGAGGAAAGTTAAAAACCCATTATACTTGTGTTAGTACAAGAATCAACCAATCACAGCCTTGGATATTTATCATATTTTAGTCTTTTGTAATAAGCAGACTAGTCTTGCTTAATGGTTTTGTATGATAAGCATTTTTGTTAAATCTGTTGTATTGATTAATGCCTAATTTATTGATAACCTAATAGACTTGGTTATTGAAATAAGGATTGATTGGACTGTTTTCAAACAATATTTCTTCTATTCATTAGAATAAAGTTATACAATGTATTCTTGAAAGTGAAATTAATATAAAGTTAATAAGTATGAGTATTTAACTGGTTTTGGGCCATGTTCTTTTAAGAGTCCTCAAGTAAAGTATCTAATAAAGCAATCACTCTTTTCCTAAACACTTTTATTTTTGTCTAAAGACATGAAGGTTACAATCAAAGATTCACTTTTGGTGATTGTGTTTTTTCTTTATCTCCTTCACTCACTCCATAGTTGTTATTTACAATGAACAATTTATTATCCAGTGATCCTTAAGAACACAATAAAAACTTAAATTATTCCATTCCATGAAGGATTAATGTCCAAAACATCAGTACATCTTAAAGGTCATGCATTCATATCCCTCCAGGAACCCAGACTTTTTTCCAAGAAAAATTCAACTTTCTAAATCAAAGTTGACATGTTAATCAGTAGAAGGTGTTTTATTTGATAAGAAAAATGTGAGCAATCTTTTGTGACAAATGAAGGAGTGCAGCCCAAAGCACTTACAGTTTTGTTTGCTGGTTTCAATCAAGACGCTTGTTTATCATGTTATAGGACCATAATTATGGACAACCCCCACCTATGACACCACCTGACTCCAGTAGCCCAGCACCAGATGATGTTGATACTGGCAATGAAGATGAAGAAGGCAATGCTGTCACAAGATGTATCTGGTTAGTCATGTAGTCATGTTTTAGTTAGTCATTTTTGACATGTATTCTTATTGTTTTGTTTTGTTTTTAGTGGATTTAATCATGATGATGGCTATATGATTTGTTGTGACAAATGCAGGTAAAACCTTAACTCTTTCAACTTCAGCTGTTTTCAGAATTTCACTACTGCTACCAGACTCTTTGGATCTCAAGTGCTGTATTTACATTTTATTCCCTGATTCATATAATAGTGGTAGAAAGTAAAGTATTGTCCCTGTTATTCTGTCTACAGTGTATGGCAGCATATTGAGTGTATGGGCATTAGTTCTGAAAATTTACCAGAAAACTATTTATGTGAACAGTGCGAACCTCGGTATGTATGATGGTTAAAATTTGTGGGCATTATTCATTGACCATCCTTCTAATGTTGTGTATGTTATATCCAGGCCTTTAGACAGAGATCGTGCTAAAGCTATCCAATCAAGAAAAAGAGAAGAAATGAGTGGTGAGTATCTGAAATACCAATACCAATATTAATATAGGGGAGAAGGACTTAAAACATGTCTTGTGATGTTTAGATGACGATGATGATGATGATGAGAGTGCTGAGGATGCAGATGGTACATCATATACTGCAGTTTCTAATACGCCAACCAGGATAACATTAACTGCTAAAGTCAGCCATCAGAAAAGGAAAAATGCAGGGCCAAGAGTAAAGGTATCTTACATAACTAGGGGTTTGATCATCTTCAATTTAATATGTAGAGATATTAACCACCCTTTGGCTCCTACTATGCCCGAAACCGCCCACAAAAAACATACATCGAAAGAAAAATTCCTGCTTCAAAACTTTTGACAAAGTCGGCTTGTTTACCTGTTCACAATGTTCTTTGGGAAACAGCAAAACTTTGGAAACCGAAAAACACTTGAAAACTGTCAAATTATTGCAAAATTGCAGTAACCATTGGAACAAAACTAAAAATGCCTGTTTTTGACGTCATTTTCAAAGGCACAAATTCACGCTTTTTCATCAGATCGTATTTCCTTCATTTTTTAAAGTTCTGCTAGAAACACCCTTGCACCATAAAATTCCATCCTAATCCTTGGCTTTTAGTCCATGTCGAAAAATAGGCCAGTTACCCATAAATCATTGCAGGTGAAAGTGTTGCCAAACTGATAAGTGATGAAATGGGTGGAAAGAAAAGTCTGTGGCTCGCCTCTGGGAATGAATTGATAACCAGAAAAGCAGCTTCCCTTATCCTAATCTCTCAAGATTTTTTATAAGTGTCGAGCCTCTCGGTTCTACAGCCCAAATATCAACTTCTCAGCATTCTCCACAAGCCAAATATTCCATAAATTGTCAGAGTAGGTCAGAAGGCTGGTCCACTTTGGAGCTCACAGGATGATCGCGGCAAAAATTCTCATTTGTAGAAGCCTACATGATGTACGAATTTTGATGCTCAATTCCCTTGCACTATCTCAGTTCTTTGAGAAAATGCTGATTTAAGCTTTCCTAGGGCTTCATGATGCCCTCCAGCGCTCCATATGTTGCAAAATGGCTCTAAAATTCTTCTCTTTTCGAAATTCCTTGAAAGCAGATCGTCATAAGTTTACCAGCAATGGCAACCTCAAGTCACTGATCAAACCACTAGTGAACTTCGTCCCTCATTTGAATAAATCACTGACTCCATTAAGATCCCAAATATGGTTTGGCTAGGGCTTGCAGAACGATTAGGTCCAGAAAAACAAACCTCAGGGTTAACATTTACAATCATGATGTTGTAGGGAGAAAAAGACAAGAAGAAGCAGAAAAGGACAAAGGTACTTTGCT
>JAABNW020091892.1:3134-16376 GCA_015164035.2 Radianthus crispa
AGCAATGCCACACCATGGGGAGTTTAGATGGTAAAGTGCAATTGCTTATATTACATTTTGACATGAGAATTATTGCTAGATTTAAAATCCATGATTTTGGCACGGGTCACCTTCGAGACTTTACTGGTCATTGACCAGGTAACACCAAAGACCAAAGACGAAAGACGAAAGTTGGGTTGAAAAAGCGGTCATAATTTATGGTTGAGAGGGAAGATAGTGTGGAATTTTTTTACGAGCGAACCGTACAATGTAGTGGTGGCTTTTGCCCCTAAATTGCAAATAAATCAACCATGTAAAAACAATAAAATATCGAAAAAAGAAGGGGGGAAAAAAAGAATAAGACAAACTCATCGTGGGAGGGAGAGATCAACACATTTCGACTCCACTTGTGGTTCAGCCAAGCATCAACTAAGAGCAACTCCTCACCAGCGCATGCTACCATCGCATGATCGTCAAGTGGGTATGAAATAGAATACACTCCCTTCCCTATACCAAATTTGCGTGAAGAGATATTTTTGATTGGGATCAGAATGTCGTTGGCTGTCCTCACGAAAATCCGCATCAGTTCTTCCCCTCCTACCTCAACCCATAAGCATGTTCGAATTGCTTTATCCCTAGGATCTTAAAACTATCCAAGTAACATAATCCTGTCATTTCATTATGACCAAGTATGAAAACGCAACTGTTCAGTTACTTGCTTCAAGTACCATTTCTATTTCAGTAACTCCACTATAAAAGTATCTCTTTTGCTTCCTCTATCACTAATTCATTACAATCAGCAGATCAGGCTCCGTTTACATGAAGGTAGGATTATCCTAGTGCCAGGGCTGCCTCTCTTGTTTCCTTTGGCCAAGGGACACCCAAAACAAGAGTTAACCCCAGTATTCGATTCATCCCACCTTTATGTAAACAGGGTTTCAGTAACACTTTCACTATGTCTTACGACCACCATACATCTTAAAATACCTCTACTACCTTCAGTAACACTTTATTACACACTCGCTGCCACCAATACTATACTACAATCACTTCTTGCTTCCATTATCTCTAACATCATCTCGTTACACTTACTATGCATCACTACTATCTTTAGTAACATTTTATTACACACTCGCTACCTCTACCACCAATACCTATACTACAATCACTTCTTGCTTCCATTATCTCTAACATCATCTCGTTACACTTACTATGCATCACTACTATCTTTAGTAACATTTTATTACACACTCGCTACCTCTACCACCAATACCTATACTACAATCATTCTTGCTTCCACTACCTCTACTACCATCTCATTTCACTTACTATCATTACTACTGCTGCTATCTTTTCCTCTTCCACTATTACTAATTACCATTATCACCATCGCTCATCAACTTTAACCACCGAACCACTCCTACTAGCCATGCGGAAACGCTCACGGTCATGATTCATACAACATTCTAAAGTTATGCTTGAACTTGTCTTATCTGCCACAGTTTCTTGATGCGAATTATGCTTCAGGTTCTTTCCAATTAAGACATTTCTTCTACACTTGCTCACTATTAGGCATAATAGAAACTCATCAAAGAATAATAAGTTTGTCAAGCTTGAAAATGATATTATGCTTGCCGCCAAGGCTGGTAAGCAGAAAGTGTCTACCGTTCACAGCTGGAATCGGGGGCGTGTTGCCCTTGGCAATAACTGATTCACAACGGTTAACATGGAAACGGTATGTAACGCCCTGCATAAAAACGTGCTCTTGCTTGGTCAACGGAAAACAGAGCACGTTTAAAGTGTATAATAATCTATAAGGAATAGAATCAATTATCAAAACTGGAAGAAAAATATCCTCAATTCTATTTCACATGTCCAATTTCATCAAGTTGCATTCCTATAACTTTCTTCATCTGAGGCAAGATCTATGACTGCTATGCTTTTCTATGAAATTTAGAATTCAATATCAATATGAATATGATTGTCGTTATTCTACTTGTGTTAGATATTGCTGCTATGAGTCATTCCTACACGTAAATCATCCGGCTCCAAGGCATTTCATTTAACTGAATCTTCAACTTCTTAGATGAAAAAGGATGTTATTACATTCTTTTGCAGTTACAAATGTTTATTTTGATTCAAACCGTTTTGTCGTGCATTTTTTTAAAGAATGAGGGAAACCTATTATTGGCTTCTAATAACAACACACGACATATCTTTAGGAATGTTCTTCAGAAGTAGATGACTGCTATTCAAAGGAATTTGGCATTAACCTAGCAAGCTACTCGGAAACCTGAACCCATGGCAAAAATTAGACTTTAATTATGTTGGTTCGTTCCGTCGAATTTTGATACATATTCAAATGTGAGTCAAGGCCAAGGGAAGCTTGTTTGCTTCAAGACATGGTCAAATGAACTTATTATGAAAGAAAGATCTAGAACTGGAGTGCATGAAAGATATGCATTGGTGCTCTCAGTCAAAATGTCGCCTCCTTTGAGATCCGTGGAAATGAAATATAAGCATCAAAGGAATGAAAAATAGAGTAAAAATGATGTTTACTAAAAAGAAAATAAGATAGGAACTGTATCTATAATGAGGGTAGGTGATGGAAGTTGAGGCTCAACATCCAGGGGATAAATTATGAATCATCCAACAACACACCCATGAATAGTTCAGTTTGTTTGATTTTTGAATGCCATTAGAAAAGCTCGTTGTTTTGAAGAGCTGGCGAGTCTGTAGTGATAAAAATGAAAAGACAAAAAGATCAACGGTGCACAGCCAAAGTGAACTGATTGTCTGCGATGAGAGCCAGAAAGTATCGGTCCAAAGGGCCAGTATTGTCCAAGACGTCATCTACTTGGCCCTAATTCGTAAACAACGCTCAACTGCATTTTGAACAAGAAGAAGTCTAATTTGTACAAATTACATGCTTAAAAATGGCTTAGTTTCCTGATATAAAGGAACATTGAATAATAGTTTTGCATTACTTGACGCACTCGTGTTTCAACTCGACTGTTTCTTTTCCCATTTTGGCCATTTCTTGCTTCTTCGTGATGTTGGTGTACGCATCAAAGAATCCGTGTTGCATGGTGACTGCTGCGGAAAACGACGCAAACCATCGTAGCGCAAAAAAAAGATCTTGTTGATTGTTTCAAAAGATTTCAACGAATTTACATTCGATTTGTGTTAATAGATTATCACGCGAGTAACAACAACAACACGACGTTTGAAAAATATTTCAACACACATGAAAAGCATTTTAGCGCTACGAAGAACACTATTTTCCTTGTACATTTGAGTTTAGAGACTGTTTCAGCACGAATCTAATGGACTGTTTCCTTGCTGAGTCTTGGGGTAGAACAAAAATGTGAACAAAATGCCCTTCACAATGCATCAGTGGGTTGCGGTGAAGAATATTAATGTGGCGCTCTCAACCATACCCTTTGGCAAAATCTGAAATAAAACGAAGCAAGTTCGAATCTGATTGTTTGAAATTTGAACATATAAAGAACAAAAGTAAGCGTTAAAGTTACCACCAACGATTTTTGTTCTGAAATTCCGTGGTTTGTTCGAAGCACTGCCTACTTGCCTCAGGGAAAGATGTTATTCATGCTTTCCAAGTATAATGTATTCATTACTAAGTATGATCGAGACCATTAGTTATATTCAACCAACAGTTGGAGGAAGCCTATTTGGTATCATTGATTACGATAGAAATTATATAACACATCTTCTCTTAACATAAGTGAAGACGCATCAGGCGCAAGCCATCAACAAGTCTTATTCCGAGTATATATCAAACAGGTTCCTGTCAGTTGTTTTCAAAATAAAGCTCAAAATGTATTAAACAACATAAGAAAGTAGTCAATTGCGTCAAGAGGTTTTGTATTATTCATGCAAAGTTATTCGTTGGGAGAATTGGTTTGGTGCGAAAGTTTAGGACTTGCGTCTCTTTGCCATAGAAACAGCAGCAGTTTTAGACGATCGAGCAGTAAGTAGCTGCGATTCTCGACTCTTTGTACTGCAGGTGGTGTTATGACTTATAGGAGACAATAACAGAAACGTGTGGTTTGCATACTTTGTACATTTAGCGAATTCTCAGTCGATCTGAGATAGCACAACCGCAACTTATGTGGGTGATTTTAAAAAGCAAGCCGGTTTCAGCTTTGGTCAACAAAATCGAAACCATTCATCAAAAATTTAAAACATTCTTCTGATGGTATTGAATAAATTTCCAAAGATGGCTTGCCTGTCTTGAATATTGGCCACTCAACTGGTGAAAGTTTCGCTCAACTTACTCTCTCCTAACTTCCTTTTATTTTTGTCTCACCTTCTTTTCTAGCAATGTACAAAAATCTAAGTCGGTGTTTTTCTTTTGGATCAAGAAGGATTTGGATTTGTTTTGATACCGAAAGAGAAAACGACCGTTGAATAGCGTCATTCAGAGAATCTAAAAGGAATTACTGATGCATCCCATAGAAAGGCTTGCGTAAAATTTATTCCTCTTACTTTTGTTAAAATAAAATATGAAACAGCATGACCAACGTTGACTAAAGACCACCCTTACATACCAACGGTTGATAATTTTGTCTTGCGCTTACGAACTCAGCGTGCGTTGTATCAAAATAAATTATGACTTTCCTGAAGCCGAGAGCCTTCAAACATTTGTCTATTTTCGTTTTTATTTTATCGCAAACCCGTATGGGATTAAATTGTCTTGTTATCTATTCGTTAGTTTGTGGTCTATTTTCGTCATGTCAGGCCAATATTCGAAATTTGCAAATTTGGCGGCAAAAGATTTTGGACGCTTATTTCTATAGAAACGTGACTTAAGCTTGACGTTGCTATGGTAACCGCCCTCCCACGCCAGTTGGAGCCTTCTTTTGGAAAGAGCACCATTTCATTTCCTTACGTTTACTTTCTAATTTGAGGCTGTTAACGCTATAGAGTCGTGTTTGAATCAAATATCGCTGGTGTTATTGGTTGAGGTTCAGACTACAATTCTGACAAGAACTGCGAATATTCTAGCCTTCCACAGGGGTAAATTAGGCCCTTAAACTGATACATTTCTTTCGGTGTCGTCATTTTGCCTTTAGATTCGAAGGTAGACTTGTTTCAGTTGCCTTCTCTTGTTTTGCAGTGTGGTAATCTCACGGCTGTTCCTCTCCCTGTTTCAGCAGTCATTTCTCCAGCACCACAGACGTGGAAAAATGAAGAACTATGCATTGAAAAGACGCATTTAATAATTTTGGTAAGCAAAAGATATTTTTATTCTTGTCATATGATCAGTGTGTGAATAGGCGTAAAAGCAAAGCCACGTTGCATGTTGTTGTTGAAATGGCGAGGGATACAGCGGGTACTTGAAGACGAATGTGAAATATGGTTTTGACCAAGGGTTACTAGTGAGTTTAGACGTGTAGGTGATAAAGCTGTCTCACGGAGTAAATAATCACAAGGACTCGATATGAAATTGGTAGTAACAGTATGTGTTGTGTCACTGCCCACGATTGTTGTGCTTGTTCATGTACCAATGAAGTTCACACTGCTGATTTGAAAAGCTCTGCAATATTGAATCTCTGAACGAACGCACTGGAGATTGAAGCCAGCTTTGATTTACAACAGAGGCAAAATAGGCCCATAAGAACTCCTCTCACGTTCCCTTTTGTGTAGCAACATGTGCGTTCCTTTAACGAGAGCACGTTGTTTTCGATTTTTGGATGTCGAAAGTGTGATTTAATATTTTTCTTCTGGTTCGCGTTCATGTCGGCATAACAACCAAACTCGTCAATTCTAATTTCAACCCAAATAGCATTTCCCTTGGAAGAACATTTCGACCCTTGGGGATAGCGAAGAATACTTAGAATATTATGGCGATTTATTGTATTCTTATTAGATTTATTGTCCTCTAAAAAATAATCGTGTGGCTTCAATTGAACAGATATAAACGCAGTCATCACACGACTAGAAATCGAAATCCTTTTGAAAACATCGAATTGATATCTATTAAGACTCGAATCGACCCAGTGCTAAGCTTATTTAGAAATGTTTTGAATAAACCTTTTATTTCTTAACCCTGTGGGCAACGCTATTCAATTTTGTCACAAATACGAACTGTTTCTAAAACATCTCGAATCACTCACGCCTCGAGTGGACGTTAGTATGTGTTGCCTCAGCGCTGGGTTTCACTATTTCACTTTCTTTTGAAATCTGTGTTGAAAAGGAAGTGTAACTTTTGAAGTTTGCCACTCGATCACTCGCTATGTCATAAAAAAAACTAGAAAAGATTTTAAATGCAAATGAATTAATGATGAACCACGTTTCGAGTCAGAGTTTTCACGGCGCGGATTTTGTAATAACATTCGATTATGATGTAAGAAATTACACATTTGAACCACTCGGGTTTATTTTGGTTTTCGTGAAACTCTATACTACACCATATGCCCTTTTGCTCTGCGGATTTTCTCAGCAGAGAATTTTAAATTGGCAACTTGATCTGGGTTCTAAATTTGAACCTTGCGATATACACTTATCAAGATCGGACTATTGTGATAGTTGAAAGAAGCCATCCAAAGCCTTGTATGGAGTGCACGTGGAGTGTGACGAATCTCCGTTACGAGCCAGCTCTGTTTACATTCGAGTAATTGTTAGACTCCAAAAGTAGTGCTTTATTAGCCTTTATAGTTAAGAGAGATTTTCTAATATCTTTGTGCAGTTGGGTCCAATAAATCAGTCATTACTGGAAGCATCCGATTTACAAAAACATTTGGCAGGGGGACATGTTATTTTTCGCTGTTATAAAGCATCTGAAAGCGATCTGTCAAAAAGTGTTTCGCTTTCAACAACGCCATTGAATTAAGTTTTCTTGGCTGGGGTATTTTAGTGGAAGAATAGATTGAAAAAGAAACCTTAATCAAAGGACACCCGTTTCTTTCTGTTTCTCGTTAGGTTGTTAGCCGGACTTGATCTGTTCACACTAATTTATAATAATATCTCGTTCAGTTTAATTGCTGTTAACACTAACCACAATTTCTCTGAAATCTGCTGTCTTCCGGGAGGACAACCTTAACAAGATTTTCCTCGATTTTATTTGCTCAGTCAATGGAAAGAAAAATAGAACACACCAACTAGTTTTGTGGTCCCAGACGAGTTTGTTGCTTTCATTTTCTGAGTTTTCTAGAATAACAATATTGAAATATCTTTCATTGATCTTTTAAAATCTATTTGAGTACAAAACATTTCCGATTTTACTCCTAATCCAGGAGATAATTTCTCTTTTATCCACATTCCCTTCTTTATCGATTAACGCTTAGGTCTTTTTCAGGATACAGAATTTCTAAGACTGAATGCGCAAGAAAGCGAAGTTTTAATTATGATCAGACTGCCTTAGGAGTTTACATAGTTCCTAGGAGACGATTGACTGCCTTATTTGCATGACGGGCTTTGTTCGCGCGAAATCTTGCATAGTGCGAAGCAAGTAAAGTTCCAATTGAATTCTCTGTAGTTCAAACGGGCCTTACATGTAATTTTTCTGTCTGCGGGTCGATCGACACGGCAAGGCAAGAAATCCTGACAGCTCTGTAAGTAGTCAATTTACTCCAATCCTGAGATGTTTAAAGCGAACAGAATCTTTTTATATATCAGAAAACGTGAAATCTTTATCACAGAGTTGGAACACAAGATGTTTATGCAAGAGCTTATCGTGTCATATTTCTGGCATTACGAGAGTTTGTTTGGCGTTGTCATGGCTCATTGCTATGGCCATCAGTAAACTTTTCATAAACACACTACAAATGATTATTAAAGTCTTTTAATGAATTTTTGCAAATTTAATCTTAAGGATTCATACTAAGAATTTTTAATATTGTGCCAGTCAATCCCAGTATTTGGAAGCTTTTTTAGGGAAGGGTGGGAGATGGTTGACTTTTTGTATTAAACCTAATTCCAAGGTGATGAAACTTTCAATTGTAGGCAGTTTCATTGTGGGAAGCCTGCACATGGTGTACATGTGCTGCACAAAATTCTGCTTCAAAGGAGAAATTGTATATGTTGATATTAAATTTACAGCTAAACATGTTGGTGCATATCCAGCAAAATGCTTTCCACTGCTTTTCAAGAAAATAAACCCCAATTCTTTTTACATGGTTTTCATCTATGAAGATAAAACTTGAGAATTTTTTTTTACAAACTAGTCACAACACTATTGAATAAATATGTATGAATATAAACAATAAACATTTGTTAATAGATGTTAATTTTTTTTCCCAATACGAAAGGAAAATCCATAATGCTTATGAATTAACCATTTATGATTTATGGTGCACCCTTTAAATACAATATATTAGTTGTGTCAGTCAAGCTCTTGATTATACATTACACCTTTAATTAGTATTGTCACTTAAGAGAACATTATTATTTTCGCGTTTCACTGCAGATGTTTCAGTGTTTTTGTTATATTTTCCTCATAAAGCCAACATATATTTCATTTTAGCATTCTTTAATTAAAAATGTGGCAGTAGTAACTCCAACTTTGAAAGATATTATTTTGAATTTTATTTTACATCAGTTGGGATAGGATGAAAGGGAAAAGCACAAATGGGAAGGATAGCAACTAAAGAGAGATAAACTTCACTGGGAAGTGTAGTTTAATCCCTTCTAATGGAAGTTAATAATTATAATAGGTATTGAGGTTAGTACTACAGCAAAAAGAATATCAAGTGGTATTGGACATCTTCCAAATATATATATAATATATATATAAGCTAGCAAAAATTTATCTGATGTCTGAACTCCAACTTTAATTTTGTTGATATTAATTTTTGAAAAAAGGCAAAAAGTTGAAAGAGATATTCAAGTGAAAAGATAGATACATATATATACATATATAGGTTGAATACAGAGTTAAATTGTCAGGGGCCAACAATCACGCCCAGTTACAGGGATCTATTGTAGGTGGATTCCAAGTCTGTCTTTGGCAAGTAGAATGTATATGGCATTTGCTGCTGCTAAAATCGTTTTTTTTTTTCAAAATCATTTTATAAATAGCTGATGAAGGCCAAAATGTTCTATTAAACACTACTGGCAGTTACTGGTTGCCTGTCTTGGTTTTATTTTCATTCTACTTTTATATATATATATCTTTTCGCCAGAGTATCTCTTTCAACTTTTTGCCTTTTCTCAAAAATTAATATCAACAAAATTAAAGTTGGAGTTCAGACATCAGATAAATTTTTGCTAGCTTATTAGTTTTACCTTTGGCCAACCTTAAGGTTACTATGGCTTCCAAATGTTATTTTGAGCTTTTTACCATATGCATTATAATCTTCATGAATTTTTCATACTTTTAGTTGAAAGCTGGATAATGACTAAGGGTAGCAAGTGATAAGAAGCTTTGGTTTATAAAATTTTGTTTTTCATTGAGAATGTTATAAAAAATCATAGTTTTTGGTTCTCTGTTGGATTGTTATACTACTGCTTGAGCTTCAAGAGATTTTATCTCATGCTGAAGGTATGGGTTTACCATATGTTACAATATTACTTCTCAGACCAGCACAAGCCAGCAGTAGGTGTATGCGTGTACTAATCTCTACAAGGAAATAAAAAAGGTAGGTGTAGGAAGCTTGAATTGAACAAGGCCCTTAGAAAACTATAGATATTAGTTTGAAAGGTGATAAGAGGAACAGAATAGAGAACTACTGTTAGGATGTAATCTTGATACCATATGTTGAAATACCATATTTTGGAGAGTGTGTGATGTTTCATGATCAAACATGTTTAAAAAGGATTATTTGAATATGTTACTTGTTTTTTTCAAAGAATTACCTATTACATGCACATAAATTATTCAGTTGTTTTCATTCTGTTGTGTAATAATTGGATTTGGGATGACTGGAACATCTTGGACACACGCTTCATATCAAAATATGAAATGATTCTTCAAATCAGATATGGCATCCAATTTGTTTATCTGTTCAGTATTTTGCTTTCTGCGAGTCAAAGAAGGCACAAATTGAAGTGGGCCATTAAAGTGTGATCAAGGTTGGTGCTGAGTGCTATTTCTTGTTCAGACCTCTTCATAGCATTGAATCTGAATTTGTCATTACAAATACATTAACAGTGACCTAAGCCAACTGGTGGCACCAAAGACATAAAAGATATAATAATTTCTAATCTTTAGCCCTTTTAGAAATGAATATTTATGACATAACCATGATGTAAAATGGCCCAATTATGACCAACTATACTAAATTTCATGCAGCATAAAAATTTCCCCTGTTTGTATTTTAGAAATACTACTTTCATTTTTAAGCTTTTAAGAGGTCAGAGTTAAATTGTTTCAACATAGCAAAATTGTTTTGATATGAGAATTCTAAGAAAGATGTAGTACACCTTTGGTAAACTGGTAACCGAGGCAACCAGAATTGGAGTCAAACAAACTAGTATTCAAGGTCTCAATATTCAATTGTTAATCTTGAAAATTAATTGGTAGTAGGTAGAAAGAATTAAACACATGAAAACTTCATGCCACAAACTTTCTTAGTTTTAAGAATAAATATATAGTGTATGTAAAAAAAGGTCTCTGTAATCAATAAGTTTTGAAATTATTCGTCTGATTTGTTTTCAAATTCTTATCCTTTTGCAACATATCGTTGTTCATTTTTACCAGGATACAGGTTTTCATGAAAGTACATCCAGTGATATTTGCCACAAATGTTTCCCCTTTTAAACATTAGTGTTGATTGCTAAAATATTGTATACAAGCACTCTTGGAATATAAAACACTGTGACTCTAAAGTTTAGTTCCTGACCTACTGAAATGTGATATGGAATCTCATTGTTTTCTGGCAGTATTAAAAAGGTGATTGATATTCAAAGATGATTGTTTCTAGCTTTTAGTAATTATCTCTTTACTCAAAAAGGTAGCTTGTGTGTGGTAGCACATTTTTATTCGTGACCCTGCTTGTTTTTGAACCTTTTAATGGCACCTGTTTTTGCATCTTTTGATTAGCTCCTCTACTATAAGATTCACAATGCTTTGTTTTTGTTTAGTTTGTTTTGTTGTTGTTGTTGTTTTTTATTGTTTAAAAAAACAGTTTTAGTTAGTTTTATTATGCAGGAAGATGAATATTCTTAAAAAGAAAAATATCTAAGAATTAGCATTGGGGAACTGATTGACTTCATACCATTTGATGGGGACATCAAACCAGCATTTTGTTTTGTTTCTCTACTACTTAAAAATCAAAATGTATTTTTTTATTGGACAGGTATTTGGTTTTGGTTTTATTTTACTAAAAAAACGGCTAAGAATTTTTCAATCAAGACTTTCTGAAAAGAAACTGAGGTCAATGAATTAAAGCTGAGAGCATTTTGTTTTTGAATTTAATAATAGTGACTTAATTCATTTCCATTCAAAAAATATTATGAATTGAATATTCAAGAGTCCAAGCTGTTTAGGTTTTTTTCATCAACTTATTTGGTCTTCTTTTAATCACCAAAGCTGAGAGTAGCATCTGTTGCTATGGAGTACAATTGTTAGGATTGCTATTCATGTTTCCCTTAGAAACCAAACAGTTACAGATGTAAGACAGCTTCCAGATATGAAACCAGTTAAGACAGGTGCCATTGCATGACATAAATGGAAAACATGGAATGAGAATTTTGGTAACTTAGACTAATGTCTTACAGATATTATTATTGCCATACATCAGTTTTAATTAGAAGTAAGTAGTAATGAATAACTACTGTTTTCCTGAAGAGAGAGCTTTCCTTTGGAGACTTCACTTAACTAAGGGTCACTTTTTGTTATCCTTTTGTTTTGAAGAAAAAGTAATACTGGGGTAGAAAATCAAAAGGAAAAATAAGCTTAAGACAATGCAAAACTGTAAAATCAACTCTTCAGTGACTAGAGCAAATACTCAACTAATTTGTACTCAAATTATTTACTCTTGTGTAGATCTACAAATCTTGCAATAAATATATTTAAATGTTTAACATAACTAGTAAATTTTGAGATGGAGTTTTCCCTTTGAGTGTGAAGCTTTCTAGTGAATAATCATTATATTGTTTTGACTTTTTTTCTGTTTTTGATTTCCCCATGTTGATATAGTTTGTACTGGTTTCTTTGCACCACACAAAAAAGCTCTATGTACAGCAAGTACTGCTTTAAGCTGCATTGCTAAACTTGATAACTATGTAAAAAAATCCAGTTGATGATAATTATATCTTATAAGTGTACCTTGATCAATGTAAATTGAATGTATGGCTAATTCATTTTTATCATTTGCAGATACAATGCCTCCAATTCGTAAGACTGATATTGTGAAGACCCGACTGAGCCAAGAACCTTATCTGAGCCGGTCTGTTAATGGTGCTTCCTTAACAACAGAACTAGGAAATGAAAAAGAGAACTTAAGTAGCAGCTGCTTTGGGGCAATCAGGACTTTAAGGGATGTAGATAATGACTTGACAAGTCTGAATTGGTTAAGTCGTAATGATGTGTTGCGAGGCTTTGATGTTGTATCATCTGTCCCTCCTATGTCACCTCAAAGAGAAAATGAATACACTAGTGATCTTGATCCAGCTGCTGCCCAGAATGGTTCTACAAATGGTGACAACTTCTCCAACAAACAAAAGAGTCCCTCCAAGCCTCCTTATTCCTTTTCATCATTAATTTTCATGGCAATTGAAGAGTCTCCAAACAAGAGATTGCCAGTTAAGGATATCTATAACTGGATAATGGATAGATTCCCATACTTCAGAGATGCACGACTTGGATGGAAAAACTCAGTGCGACATAATTTGTCACTCAACAAGTGTTTCAAGAAAGTAGACAAATTTAAAGGTGGTGTCCAAGTAAGTATTTTAATTGTATATCTCGGAACAGTATCGACTACAAAGAGATATGATTGACATAAACCACTACAGCAATACCTAGAGACTTAAACAAATCTTTCCTGACTTATAAAACTTATAAAAATAAAAATCAACAAATGGTGTCTTTGCCAGTTTGAGGGTTGTCTGCATTACCTTAAAGTGCCTATGATGCTTAATCCTTTGACCCTCGATATTTTCAGTATTGCCTATACATGAAGTGAATAAATAAATGGTTAAAAAATTTTTGTATGATTTGAGTGGCTCATCTTGGAGATATCAGGGGTTTTTCTTCCAATATGCTAATAATTGTGATGTCATATGACATCACACTCATTAGCATATTGGAAGAAAAACCCCTGATATCTCCAAGATGAGCCACTCAAATCATATGAA
>JAABNW020092003.1:0-16373 GCA_015164035.2 Radianthus crispa
GAATCATATTCTCTAGAGAATGACACGTGGTCTGAAATGGGAAAACATTGTCACGCTACCGAAAAGGTCTATTGACATAGCCTAATGCAGCTTGTGTGTTTTGCTCAGTAAGAATAGCTTGCAACCCAAAGGTTGTCCAGGTCACGGAGTGTTGGCTACTATAAGTGCAGTTGACTGAGATTGATATTGATTGTCGTTGGTATTGTGTGCTTTAGGGTAATGGTACAAATATTGTACGAATCGTTCCTTATACTGCCGTGCAGTTTGCAGCATATGAAGAATTTAAAAAGGTAAAACGTAATATGGGTAATTCATATTAGGGAGTTCACCATCACACATCACGTACATTCTTAAAGCAAATTTTCACAAGTATCACTTTTTAAAAATGTTATTTCTTTTAAATTAATTTTCACAATTCACACATTCGTTTTAGCCCGAATTACATGTCACATGTACCCCTAGGCCACCCTGACAGAATAAATTAATCAAATAATCAATTAATCAATTTGTTCGTGGGAGGAGGCATGTGCCCCCTTGCTCGATCCCTTGCTATGCCAGTGATGTTCCCAGGTAAAATATTTCATCTCTTTTATTTCGTTAATCCTTTTAATCAGTTGTTCAAGATCCCTGCCGATATAAGAGAACAGCACCCAATAAAACGACTGGCTGCAGGAGCCTCGGCTGGTATAGTGTCAGCAGCAGTCACATACCCATTAGACTTGATCAGGTAGCACTAGAGTTTGCATTTTAGTTACAACTTCCTTTTTCTAAAACTTCATTTGACTAACATTTTTTTTGAACTTGTTTCAGGACAAGGCTTGCATGTCAAGGTGAAGGTGCAGAAAGAAAATACAGGTATTAAAAGGAAATCTTTAGTAAAGAATTAATTTGTTTACATCTTATTTTCTGGTAGATACTTTGGTAGATTTTATTAACCATTAAGTGCGAGGTCTGTATTGAGAGGTTGCTAACAGAGCGAGCATGAGCTCTGAGTACTGGAAAATATCAAACCAAGGTCTTGACAGAAGGGACTGATCAAGCCATGGGCCATATATAGGTCCATACAAACAAAAGACACCAATTAAGGTCTGATATTTTCCAGTACATATCAAGCAAGCTCAGTTAATAAATTGTTTATATATGACATTTTCGATTTTGAAAGTTAGTTTTCGAAAGCATCCAAAAGTTTCTGTATTGACCATGGGCAATACAGTTGGATCTCACCTGACAAACAGCCAGTCAGAGCAGGAGATTTCGCCGGAAGTAGTTCATGCCATATAATAAAGTAGTTTAGGGAATGAAAATCAACTGGTTGTCATAAAGCATGTGAATTTCTATGCCACTTGATAAACTCCCTGTAAGCTTCATGACGTGAACACTATAGATACTCACTCAGATATAAGACTGTTTATTGAACCTCGCTATAAGACTGATCATTTTAAGAAGTCATTTATCCCTCCATCAATTTGTAATCTATAGAATTTCTTTTACCTATTTCATTTATTTATCCTGTATTTTTTTAATTGATAGATTTTAGACACACTGATGTAATTCAGTTCATACTGCAATGTTGGTTATTTATAATAAACTATTAACTTTGTTTTTAACTATTGGAATTTTATAATGTTTGCTTTGGCACTTTGAGTCACAGCGATCGTTTTTCACATCTTACAGAAACATCAGACATGCATTTGTTACAATCATAAGAGAAGAAGGCGGTTTGTTTAGTAATTGTCTCTTCAAAGGACTTGGACCAACACTCATTGTAAGTAAGATGTGTTTCTCTTTAAGGTTAACCCAGGTCTATCCGCATTGCACATCAAGAATGATTGGAAAGAAGGGTTGACTTAAAAACCTAGATTTAAAGCCTTTACCTTGTGAATACATATAGCCTTGGTTTTGACTCGAGGACGTTTGCGGGCATTGCTCACGCGCATGCTTTCTACGCATTAAATTTACGCGTGCGCGCTTGTCTCCATGACGTCATTCGAATGTTTTGATCGGCTAAACATTGAGAAGGGACAATTTTTGCTTCTTCAAACACCTTTATCTCTGAAACGAGAACGGTGACCCCCTTTTTTCTTCTTCTTAAAAGAAAGCTACTTTGACGATCTACAATATATGTCAAAATGAAAAAAATGACAACACAGGGGAAAAAATTATAGCTATTTCTTCAAAAAAATTACACCCCTTCCAAGACCGAAACTCACTGATTTTGACGTCAACGTGCGACTTAAAATCTTCATATTTCTTGAGCAGAATCATTTTTGAACATTTTTTCTTTTCTTTATGTTGTGAAGAACTATTCTCAACTTCAGAAAAAGTTATGTCAAAGTGGGGTCTGAATTTTTGAAAAACTATCACGTTTGCAGTTGCCATAGCAACAACAGACAATTATGAATCGGGTCTAAATTTATGCTTCAAAAAATCACATCTTGTTTTCTGTTTGGTTTTTATTTCATGCACCATTATACGCAATATGTTTTGACTGTTATGTTTGGATTCCAGGGTATTGCTCCTTATATTGGCATGAACTTTATGGTGTATGAAACACTGAAAGGTAAAGTGGTGTGGATTAAACACCTTTTTTTTATTTTAATCACTGCCATACTCAGAATTCTACAAATGCAGACATTTCATGGCTTGTTGGGAAATTGTTATGCTGCCGCCAATCAATGATAATCAGTCGGTTCCTTTTACATTTTTTAATTGGTGGCAACGATAAACCAAATTAGGGTCCCGTAATTTTCAATGACTATATTATCCAACAGGTTTTTGTCTCAAGTACTACCTCGCAGAAGCAGCTGGCCACAAACTACGAGTCATCCACCATGACCAAGATCTTCCTGTCATTGCTAAACTGGGATGTGGGGCGGTAGCAGGGGCAGTGGCACAATCTGGTAGGTAATAGATAGAACCCCTAGAGGGTAGGAGTGAGGAACAAATACACAGCACTCAGTATCTGGGAGGCAATAGATAGAACCCCTAGAGGGTAGGAGTGAGGAACAAATACACAGCACTTACAGTATCTGGGAGGCAATAGATAGAACCCCAAGAGGGTAGGAGTGATGAACAAATACACAGCACTCAGTATCTGGTAGGCAATTGATAGAACCCCTAGAGGGTAGGAGGGAGGAACAAATACACAGTACGTACAGTATCTGGTAGATAATAGATAGAACCCCTAAGGGGTAGGAGTGACAAAAAATGCACTTTTTTGCAGGAACATACCCACTGGATGTGGTACGGAGAAGAATGCAAATGGAAGGAGCAGCCAAAGGACTCTTTAAATATAACTCTACTTGGGATGCATTTAAAGTTATTATAACAACAGAAGGAATAAAAGGCTTATTCAAGGGAATGTGGCCTAATCTTCTCAAGGTATACAAACAAGTTCACTGCAGGGTTATAAATAAATTTTAAGTACAAGCTGTAAGTTTTGATTTTTCAGATTATTTTTGGTACCTTGGAAAACCTATAAAAACAAAGATGGTTTTAGATTTTATAAGTAATGTCTCAAATTTCATGTAAAGTGAACCTTACACTAATTCCGACTATTATTGTTCGCTACTAGGTCGCTCCTACCATTGGCATCCAGTTTGCAGTTTACGAAGTAAGCAAGACATTCTTAATGGATCAATTTGAGGCTTGACGGAATGCTAAAAAATAGAGATCAACAGAAGGTAATATCAGGCATGCAGGCATTCTGGGTAAACAAAAAGACTAAGTTAACAGAGTGCTTATTTTAATGTATTTTAATAAAAAATAACTTACAGTAATAATTATAGGTAAAAAATGTTTATCTATATTCATGTCATGCTTTACATTTTAAAAAAAGTTAATATCATAGTTATTAGCTAGAAAGATGGTATATAAATTGGAAAAGAACTCGATATCAGTCAATACAAATCTTAATACAAGGAGTCAGTTGGTGTTATTGTTTTGAAGTGAATATTTTATTTACATGGTCCAAATTTTGCTTGCAAATGCTGCCTGCAATCTGTAGATGCAATGCTTATGTCCACACAATTGTATACTAGTGGATAAACTACCCAAATAACTTGCTCAAAAACTGTAACAAGTACATGACAAGAAATTTGTGGAATTAAAAACAATTAACAATCCAATAAATTTGTCATACACTTAAAAGATGAAAATCTATTTTACTTTTATTATTTCAATTTAATACAATGGTTTTGTAAGCAAAATCTGTACCATGTTACAAAGCAGCCTTAGTTTGAATCCTCAAAAAGCTTCGCATTATACTTCAGGTTATACAAACTGTATTTTAGTCCATTAAAAACTAATTTTTTATTCAAAAAGAAAATTGCATTAGAATTTATTTGGTAAATGTCATGATATATTTTAGATAAAAATTCTTAATTGTGACACAGACGACTTCAAAAGTTGTCCTGTATTTTTTAGCTTTGAGCAGTGATTACATCGCTAGACTATAGGCAGGACTAGGCACTCTGGTAGTAACCTGCTTTGCAGAGGTCCTATGACAATAAGAATGACATTTGCCAAGGAGGCTACCTTTGATTACCCAGGATACATAATTTCCTGTTTATACTTGGTGTTTCCAAGATTCTTGTGTCAAATTACGTCGAAGAGGTTGGAAATACATGGATATCCCCTCAACTCAGATTAAATATATTGTACCTATAGAATAACACCTGCAGGAATTAAATTTCTGTCCAAAGTTCAATCTCATTTCCAGGGTACTGATGTCTTTGCTTGAAAGGGCCTGAGGTTGTTCAATTCAAGTAGCATAATAATATGAAAAATGCTTTAGATAAGACAATATGTCTTGGCAAGGTTAATACTGAGTGTTGTGAGTCACTATGAATATTATGTTGTCGTGCAAAGGCTTGCTGTGCTAACTTAATAATGGTGGTCATGATAAATGTAAGGTGATCATAGACTTAAGAGGCTGAAAAATAAAATTATTAGAATTAAACATTCTACAGCTGGACTTCAATCCAGTTTTTACTGTCAATACATAATAATTTATTTTGTAATATTTCCATAATGTGCATTACAGATAACTGGGTCATTCAGAAAAAAACTCTTTTTCCTTTTCACCTTCTGATCTTCAGGTTTGTCACTGCTTCATGAGGGCATATAATTAGAATGAATTTCGTATGAGTGGGAAATGGACCGTACCATACAGTGACTGTATTGTGACCATTACTATACCGACCGTAATCTAAGGACCGTAACAGTGATCTAACAAAACATGCATGCACCGTAAACTTGCTTTTCTGTAACATAGCCGTGTCCGTACCGTAACTCTTACGGTCCGTTTCCCACTCATACGAAATTTGCTCTATTGATTAAAGTAACTGATACTCTACTAGCTACAAAGTTCTGGTGGAGGAGGGCATTCTGGTATCTGGCCCAATACAAACTTATCTGCTTTAAATGCAGCAATGTCTTGTTCAGAGCATGTCAGTGGACAAGTAGAAGGTGCCACCCCTGCTGTACTGCTTGTCTGGCTGCTTGATTGATTGCCAAACAAATTCTGAAAGACAGAAAGATATCTTGACATTTGTTTACAACTCAAATTATTCCTTAGCATTTCATCATAATTAGAGGACAAACCATACAATATCCTTGCAAAATATCATTGGAATTAATTCTGCATCATTTCACAGTTCTTGTTGCTCAACATCAGCCTCGTTGACATGTAATTATTCTTTAGATTTCCAATAATCTAAGGCATTTCCACCTCAAGAACAACTGAAATAATCAAAAAATTCAAATGCAGTACCGGTACTTGATTTCTATAGAACATATTTCGAGGTAGCGAGGCCGAGGTTGAGTGACAAGAACTGTGAAAATGGTGTATGGCACACCTCCACCCTGTCATTTAGAAAAGCAACTGAGCAGCTGTATTAGCCTGTGATAAATGCTTACCATGGCTGGTTGACTCATGCTTGTAGTCCCAAACAAGCTAGGTCCAGCTGTAGTAAGTTGTTTCCCAAATGGACTTGTATTGCTAGTGGCTGCTCCAACTTGTGTATTTCCAGGGTTCATTGTACTTGTTGTCCCAAACATCCCAATGTTTTGAGGTGTTGGAGATGTTCCAAAGAGGCTTGAAGGCTGTGATGGACTTGTGCTTCCAAACATTCCTTTTCAAGGGGTAAAAAATTGTTCATTTATTAATAATTTAATATTGTTGCAGTAGCATATTGACTGCTGCCACTACACTGTCTTACGTAAAAACTGTGTGCCCCTGAGGAGATAAGTTAAACTTAGTTTATGAGCTGGTTATCAAGACCCTTGATGGACTGGCTATTACTTTAACTTGCATAACTGGATTAGTACCTGTGTTAGTAGGACTTGTTATTGCAGTTGTTCCAAACACACTTCCCATTGGCTGCTGTGAGGTTGAAGTAGATCCAAATACACCTTGATTGGTTGATGCAGGTGATCGTGATCCAAACACACTCTGTGACTGGCTCATTGGGGCTGGGCCACCCAACATGTTTGATGACTGACCAGATGACTGCATGCTCATAGTGGATCTAGAGTCTTTTGCTATAGAGGCTCTGATCTCTGTTTGCTGAAGAAAAGATTTTCATTACTCCCTTTGTACTACACTCTGCTTATACCATATCAGGGCAAAGGCCATGATTGATGTCTAATACATCAAGCAAACTCAATAATTCACATGATTTACAGGTGTTTACAGGGATTGAACCTGTTGTCTGGACCTTATGGATGATTCTCATTGATCCAGAGAGAGATGAAAGATTTGTCAGAGGACAAACCATGTACCAGTATGTATTGATGCAGTACTGATACCTAATGACACTGATTTGAGGCTGTATTGTTCACAATTCTTGTGTAACGTAACCTCTTAAATTCCCTAATCCCTTCAATATAGTCTCTTCTACTGGACTTATGAATAAGTGTCTGGAGCGAAGAAACTGATCAGTGAACATACCAGTTGATGTACATTTATATTCTTAAGTTCCACCCTCCTTTGTCTGCTTCTTTCTATCAAACTTTTGAGTCCTTGTTCCTAACAAAAATTAGATTTCAGATCTGTTAGTTTTAGTAAGAAGAGCAATTTTGGCTGTAAAAATAATATTTATTGAATTAGACATTGCCTCCATAGATAAAAGAAGAAAATGACTTACATATACAGACACTTTGTTGCCTATTTTTGCATCATAAGCTTCCTTCCTGATTTCTTCTGGTGAGAAGTCTACCAGACCTTTGTTGCATTACAAAATAATAATAAAGATCTATCACAATTGGTTACTGTTTCATGTTACGCTTACGCCAATCAGTACTCTTTCACATCGGCCGAAAAGATGCTCCATTTTTTTGTGAAACAGTAGAACGATGCATATATCTATGTGATGCTCCTCGTTCTACTGTTTCACATAAAAATGGAGCGTCTTTTCGGTCGATGTGAAAGAGTACTGACTGGCGTAAGTGTAACATGAAACAATAACCTATCAATTACAGTGTTTTTCATAATTATGCTGAAAGTGAAGTCCAAATGTCTAAGTGCAAAACAGCATTTTCGCTGCCATCAATCAATGATAATCAGTTGTTACCTAGTTGGTACCTTAAATGTTTTTGACTGGTGGCAGCGAAAAAGCAAATTCCAATGGGCACCAAGTTTTATCAAGGTGTAAAATGAGATCACAAACATGGCTCATCAAGACATGAAACTGAAGTGCCCATGCCCAATTGGTCGCAAGGAAGCGCCCTATTAAAGTTGTCAAAAACTAATCAAATACTTTGTTCTAGTGTTCATGGTTACATGCATTGCACTGTAACCATCTGTATTACAGGTTAATTAATCTAAATCAAACTGGTTGCACAGGGAACCCACAGCAGTTGTTAATGAACAAATGAAATGATAATCAATGAGTAATGCTGTGCCACGAGATTGATGACCTTATTGATACCATATTGATGGCTTTTTTCTTGACCTGGTGTACGTTACAAGAGTATCAGGTTGCAGCTTATTGGATTAACACTAGGGCTTACCGGATTGAGTTAATTCAAATTGGAATTGACTATTGATTATTGTGCACTTGGCACTAATCTGATAAGCCAAACCTCAAGACCCTGGGTATCCAGCAGGGCAGTGTAACAGTTGATACCTATGGGATACGGGGGTTATTGCAAAAGGGCCGTAATGCTTATCACAAACAGTACTTCATGTTCAAATTTCTAATACATTAAAATCAACAACTGTTTGGGCTCCCTGTGCTGGTTGCAATTAGCTGTTACAATAGCAGTTATTACGGCTGCATGTAAATGAGATAACAAGCATTGTATTGACCCGATAGCCTCACTTGGATGATTCCAAAACAAAAGAAATATTGTATTGCGGGCTCAGCTGTAATAACAGCTATTCGCTTGGACTGAACAGATTAAGACTTTGAAGACTTCTTTGCTGGGTGAAAGCAAGCAATAATATTCATTGTCTGTTTTCTGTCATTAACTCGTCAATCAAAGATATAGTCAACACTGGTAACCTTACTAAAATGAATTAACGAAACATGGTAGGGGTTGATACAGGAGGAAAGATAGGAGTTTTGTCTTACCAACTAAACAAGGCTCATCCTTGAGATATGTATAACATGATAATGGCCATTGTTTACTTGCATCCCAAGCTTCCATGTCGCGCCTCACTATTTGTCTAAATTAGAAAACATAAAACCCAAGTAATGCAGGAGCCTACTCAAATGGAAAAAAGAATAAATTCAGAAAGCATTCGGCATTTCTTGCATTACATTACACCCACTGGCTCTAACCCTTGCAATATGTACTGTGGACTTACTGAACTTGACTCATCTGTGTTGGATTTTGTAGAATAGCTTCTGTACTGTTTTGTTGTACTCCAGCTGTTCCCATGGCTACCTCATTCCCGAGAACATCAAACCGATTCTACAAGACAACGGGATATGGAACTGTTTCAAAGATGATTTTGATTACTAACTAAAGATGTCCATGATTATGCAGACAATGAAGTTCAAATGTCAGTCAGGATTTCTGCTGCCATCCATGATAATCCATACCTTTTATATGTTAGTAGTAATAATTATAGTTATTTCAATTGTTAGTTATATTTTTTACTGAATCTGAATTGATAGCAAATTTATAATATACATAAATTAAAGTACATAATTCCAACTTAATCCCTGAGCAGGCTCTAAAAAAATTCTTTTCTTACTTGATTCCTGTTGAACGATGCATTCTTAGTCATTCCAAATACAGAAGTATTTCTGTTTTGTCCAAAATTTGCCTGTCCACCAAGAACTCCTTGCCCTAAAAAAATATATACAAGGGGTAAGCTTTATGTTCGGACTATGAAAAGCAATGAACTCCAGCATTTAATTTGATGGTTAAAATTAATCTATTCCTTGATTTCACATTGGTTACTTTAATCAGTCTTTTAGTGAGTTGTAAAAGCGTGAAACAAATAACTAAATAATTAAGCACTAAATAGTGCTATGTGCTGCGAACCTTGACATTCACTTGTACCTGTGACTCTGAATATAACATAGTGCTTTTTTTCAAGCTTTTAGTGTTTTGCAGTCAAACCATATCTAACCTGCTGGTTTGATGTGAGCAAATTTACAACTGTTGCCATAACGACAAGTCCCTTTCAAGAAGAACTGGCAGACATTCTTATTTGTTGCACCAAAATTGCTGCCACCACTTCCTGCAAATCCTCCTCCTGCTCCTCCAAAGCCACCAGTTGTGCCAATGCCTCCGAAAACACTTGCATGTGATCCTTTGGAAAGAAAATCAAATCCAGTTAATAATTAGAGATCACGTTGCAACGAGAACATGGTGATATCTAGTATACTGTATACTATCTATGTCATCTGCAATACAACAACCTGCAAAGCTGTAGTGATACATAAAAATATAAAAATAAATTGGGTTGGCAAATCATTCCCCTTGCAGCTTAGTAGCTGAATAGTAGGGATGCAGTTCAATGTGACCGGGTCAAAGGCATACAAGGGCACCTCTGGCTGCTGCCATACGACTCATGACTGGCCAATCAGGGTTGGTTTTTGTGAGGGAGGAAAACTGGTGAACCTGGAGAAAAACCTTGAAACACAGGATAGAACCAATAAACTCAACTCACAATATGATGCCAGATCTGTGGAGGATCAAACCTACTAGATAGCTGGACCATAGTGGTGAGAGGTAAGTGCTCTCATTCACCCTATGCCACCTGTTTTCCCCTGGACATCTGGCACTCTGTAATGTCTAAGCCCAGAAGGGGGACCCTGGTATATTAGGGGAGTTTATGGTCATCACAAATTTTGAAAAATGTACCCAAGTCTTATCCATGTGGAATGTGGCAATCCAAGATTTTTTAGTCCTAAATTGTACTAACTTGTTATCAGAAAACCAATCAAAACATTGTGTCAAGAAAACCATGTGTTGAAATGAATTCTAAAGTGGTGGTGTAATATTAGTCTCTGGAAGTTCAGCAGAATTTGAAAAACCTTTTAAGGAGGTACCAGATCTCTGATAATTGTCACCCCTATGACGAGCACCTACCATCTAATGTATGGCCCCACCCCCCACCCCACCCCAGCGTCTGACTTTCTGTACTGTGATGTTCATGGAAAGTAAAAGGTGAGCGTTAGAGCAGATTTCTTATGACTGTGAAAAGTTCAGTGCCGTGAGCGTGTCGTGTTGTAATCTAGGATTTTAATTGGCTGGATTTTCTTCTTACGTGATGTGATTGGCTAAGCACGACACTGCAGTGCCGTGTCCTTGCCGTGACAGTGTCCGTGCAGTGTTTTGTGCCGTGTTTCTTGCATTTGATTGGACGAAGAGTGCGTGTCTTGCAGTGACCGTGATGTTTTCTAGATTTTTAATTGGCTGACTCCTTGTCGTGCCAGTGTACGTGCCGTGAACGTTTCACAGTCATACGAAAACTGCACTAAGCTTAAGCTTATAAGCTTATGGTACACTGTAAAAGTGCCTCAAACCGCTAAGGTAAAACAATTGGCATTTGGCAACACATTTTGAGCCCCTCAAACTACGTTGAAGTCTCAAAATCTGATCTTACTTCCTCCAGGGTGTTCATTGCGGCATCGGTCACCAAATTTACAATCCCCCTTCAAGAAAAACTGGCATACCACCATTATTGCGTTTGTTCTACTTATTCATGTGCAACATGTGATTTTCTCGGTATGTACTTCATGGCAGAATGGTCTTCCTGTGGTAGAGCAGCACGTGACCCATCATGCTTCCGGGTCCTCCTGTTGTAAAGAAAAACCAAGATGGGGCTACTACTTCATGTAAGCCTGCAAAAAAGAATTCTACTTATAATGGACTTGCTACTATCATCGATTGTAATAGACCTTTTTCCGAAATGGCAGCAAAGAATTCGCATTCATATAAATTCAACTTAATGGAAAACCAATCTACCTTCATTGACTTCCATCTACCTTCATTGTCCGTCATCCACCTTCATTTGCCTTCATTCGCCTTCATTGGCCTTCATCCACCTTCATTTGCCTTCATTCACCTTCATTGGCCGTCATCTACCTTCATTGGCCTTCATTTACCTTCATTGGCCTTCATTCACCTTCATTGTCCTTCATTCGCCTTCATTGGCCTTCATCCACCTTCATTTGCCTTCATTCACCTTCATTGGCCTTCATTCACCTTCATTGGCCTTCATTTACCTTCATTGGCCTTCATTCACCTTCATTGTCCTTCATTCGCCTTCGTTGGCCTTCATCCACCTTCATTCACCTTCATTCACCTTCATTGGCCGTCATAATAATAAAAATAATAATAATAATAATAATAATAATAATATAATCTTTTATTTGTTTAAGCAGGCTGATTATATTGGCAACTTTTGCTGATGTGGGCCTGCTATGTCACTCACACTCACTACCACTACATTTCCTATTTTGACATACAACTCTCAACTCACATGTTGATTTTTATGGAGGGAGGAAAACCGGAGAACCCGGAGAAAAACCCTCGTGGCACAGGAGAGAACAACACATCAAACAAACTCAACTCACATCTGGTCACGGCAGGGCTCGAACCAGCGACCCCAAGACCGCTAGACCACAGTGGTGAAAGACGACGCGTTAACTAGTTAAAACTAGTCTATGATATACAGTACATTTAAAACATCATATAGAGTAACACTATGAAATACATGGACTAGAAATATATATGGAACTTCCTTCCTTTATTTCTGACTCATTAATAAACAAATAAAATAAGCCAGTTTATTCATTTATTTAACTTTGTCCTATTGAGGCGCATAAATAAAACAATTATTAGGTTGCTGCTTACGTTTTCAAAGTGAAATATTTCATTTTTAATATAGGAACGAAAGGAAATTTTCTATGGCTGATTGTCGGCCTATATAGTTATTCTTCTAAGAGTAGAAATTGCACGGGTGTATCATTGAATTTTGGTAAGGATGGATCATCGCATAAACGATTCTTCTCAAATTGCGAGAGTGCGTTTGAAAATATCGCGTCGCGGAGACATCTGCCGCAGTATGATTTGCACAAGTGATCTTGCCTGAGAATGACTTTTTTCTGAGTTTGTAAATTTGAAGGCACTCGCGCATCTCTAAGATTCTGTTTAATTTAATACAGATTTATCTTTGCGCATTCATTGTAAGAATTTTTGTTGATGCCTTGCCTAGTGTAACATATTCGTAAATTTATCAACTGCAGGCTGAATTGTAGTGATAGCTGTCGAACTATTTTCTACATTTTCGTTGTTTGTCCTCGCAGTGGTGGTAGTTTTCGTGGAGGTGGGAGTCTGGAAGATATGTCCTTCTCATCCTCCACTACATTTGGTGGAGAAACAGCATCTTCATCAGATGCGGAGTCTTGGTTGTACTCATGTTGTGGTGATCCGCCATGCTTTTTGTGCCTTCTCCTTTTCTTCCTCTTCCTGTGTTTTGGATTTCCCCTTTCATGATCTCTCTCCTCACTCACTTGCTCTTCTTCTTCTCTAACATTTTCTTCGCCTTCTTGGTTTCTATGCGAACTGTCGATGTTATCGTATATATGATCAATATGCTGTTCATCACCTTCGTGTTCATCTTTAGCCTTTGTCGAAGTTTTATTTCCTTTTTTCACATCCTGGTCGCTATCTTGCTCGTTTTCCTGATAAACTCTTGGTTCTTGTCTTTGTTGAGGTTTAACTGCGACTTCTGGTATTTGTTTAACGGAAGGTACTTGGAAATGACTGTGTGGTTTTGCGCTTTCTGACTTTTGCTGTAGAAGGAATTGTCGTCTTCCTTCTCTCTTTATTTGCTCCAATTTTCTTTTACTGTTGGTAAGATACATATTAAATGAAAAAGAAGTGTTACACGAAACGTCCCTGTGTATACTTGGTATAAGTTTGTACCATATCTCGTGCGCACGCAACAGATTTTAAATCTTTCCTTGCAGAAGGCACATAAAAAGAGCTTCTACTTTGTAAAACGAGGCTGCGCAACAACAAAAATGGGTGTGGTAATAGGATATTCGCATTGAATTGACCCTGCAACGACACCGTAACATTGCACAATCAGTTTAATTGCTCGTTTTGTTTATCCATTTTTTTGTCGCTGCTCCTGTTCGAATTTGAATTCTGTTGCGCGCACACAAGTTGGTATAAAGAGTGAGTCATATATCATGCATCCTCAGGTTGTAGCGAACAAAAATATTGAACGAAGAAGCCATACTCACTGACAGAAATGAAGACAGCAAGCTAAGACAATAACAAAAATCAGAAGACAAAATCCTACTGGTATCATGATGTAATCCAGTGTGTCATCAGATTGAGGTCTGCTGGTGCTACCGTCAGAATTACTCAGTACTCGCGCATCAACTGCGGTTCCGATCTGACTGCTGTTTGCTTCAAGGATACTGTCCAGGGTACCCTTGGGAAGTATCGTGTAGTTTGCTTTCCTGATGTCATTCCCAGACGGTAAAACGACGTAAAACCGAATCTCGATGTGTGTCTCTACTTGTTTGGGGTAATTAGGCGCGATGGTTACGTCAGAGGTACTGAATGTTCTAATAGAAAAACATAAACACAATGATCCCAGTCGTATTCTGAATACTTTGACTTGTTGGTTATTGTCTATGCCATCCATTTAGTCTGGTCGCTGTCCATATGTAGTCTGTCTATCTGTTTTTTTCTCTTTGTCTGTCTGTCTGCTTGGTTCTCTGTCTGTCTGTCTGCTTGGTTATCTGTCTGCCTGTCTGCTTGGTTATCAGCTGTCTGTGTGTCATTGTCGTTTTTAACTCGTGGCACGCGAAGCGTAGAGATGAGTTCTCTTATTTGTTGTTTGTTTGTTTGTCTGTCTGTCTGTCTGTCTGTCTGTCTGTCTGTCTGTCTGTCTGTCTGTCTGTCTGTCTGTCTGTCTGTCTTTCTCTTTTTGTTATCCGTCTGTTCTGTCTGTCTTTCTGTTCGTCTTTTATTTCGTGTCTGTCCGTCCTCTTTATTGTTTTTGTGTCTATCCTTCGCTCTATTTGTTTGACTACAGTGCCTTTTCTTTCTGACCGGCCGTCACGGGAAAAATCGAGTCCTCTCCAGATCATGGAAATCATTGTGACTTCAAGTGATACTTCCATCCTTTTGGACAGACATTTCCATGGTATGGAAATTTGTTTGAAATTATTGGAAGTCAAAATTTCCATAATCTGGAAAAGATACGATTCTTCCAGTGTCAGGTCTGTCTCGTCTTTCCCAATCTACTACCAACCTTGTGCATTATTAACAAGTTGATCATCAATCTCCAACATATCTCCAAAATACCCCCCTCATTAATCAACAAAGCACCAAAAAAGGTAACTATTTCCGCTCTAATTATCAATACCTTGTTGTGTTCCAAAAACGTAGGGCACACTTATCGTAATGACTTGCACAGTAGCCATTAGCAACTGCCGCAACGACATCTTTGAACTTAGCTGTCTTGCCGTCACGATTCCAGGTTGCAATAGTCACTTCACTGAATATAACAGTTGCTGTATTCATTTGTACTTCATCTGAATAGGAAAAAAATTAGAGTGAAGTTTCTTAATCTGAGATCAATTGTTAATATTTGTATTTCGAAATGAAAGATATAATTTCCAAAGGTCTGTGAAAGTGACACTTCAGCTGACAACTTTAGATTAAAGTGAGTTTGCACACAGCTGAAATCATTTACAGTTTTCTTTCAATTTCAAAGCTAACGTGTGTTCGCTTTCTCCAGAATATAAGGATATTTTATTCAAAAAGTGTTACTGCTCAACTACGAATTTCATGATACCTATTTTGATGTCCGGGACTGTCTGGCACTCAACACTTGTCATGAATTACTGGGTTTCTCTCGAGGGAAAATCCCTCGTAAAATAGTCAGATTCAGGAAATATACAAATAAATTACAAGCTAAAAGTGTTATGAAATGGCAATTATTTGAAATCGACAGTAATAAAAACAAGTTTGGTGAGGAAAAACTGAACGGCGATTTTGATCATCAATATTTTCTTGTGAAAGACCAGCTGTTGTAGACGATCACCTTGACTGATGACAAAATTCAAAGCTATATACAAACACTTTACAAGATTTATAGGCGTTTAGATTCGATTGACATGGCCAAAAAGTTAGCCCCTTGAAGTAAGCGTTAGATCTAGTTGTCTACGGAATAAGCCTGACATACCTGATTTTGTGGGAACGAAGACAAAAGTCCACAAGATTGTACAAACATACAGACCGCGAAAAATATTCCCGCCAAAGCTAGCGCTTTGAAGCATTTTGGTTTTGTATATTTTAGACTATCTTTAGACTCTCGTTCGAGGGATACTCTAGCCATGAAGCATGCTTTTGAATTCGTTCTTAATAACACCGTATATTATAAAAGCGTTTGTTTCAGTTTCAAGGATTAGCTATCACGGCTCTTGATAGCGTCAGTCAAGTCTTCTAGGGTTTTCTATAGGTTTCGCCCGTTACACTCAAAACAAAGACTCTATTCTCTAGGCAACAGCCCCATCAAACAAATAAAGAACTTGACTCTCTTTATTGGCAAATATTGTTTTTGACACGCTTCCGTTGTCTTGAAGGATATGCTGCAGTGATCACATGAATAAGACACGACGATTGGCTCCTAAGAAGAGATGTGTCGGGAATATTTTTGCTTAGAAATTACGCCAAATTAATGTGATATGGCATTTACATGTTAAAATCTCCGAATTTTTGCTTTTTAAAATTTATTCACATCAATTTCTTCTACGTTTGCCATCTTCAGTAGAAAGATTGAAAATGATTGTTACAATGAGTGATACATCAAAAGAGAGAATCCTGAACTTAACACTCAAGTTCAACATGTTAATACTTTTCTTAGTTTATAATAAGTTATG
>JAABNW020092114.1:0-10481 GCA_015164035.2 Radianthus crispa
TGTGATAGTTCAATATTTTTCATCATTTATTAAACATCCAGCCTTTTCTAATAACCACTGGACAATTTTCCTGAGCAGTTATTAAATGAACATTAAACTGTAGTCTTAGGATGCATTAATTTGCTCTGCTTATATCTGGAAAAAACCTTAGGATGACTATAGTAACAACATTTAGTGGTCGCAATTTCCCTTTTTCCTTTCACTCAATGTTCAAATATAGACTGCTGATATTCACATGATCAAGATGCTTTCTGAACATGACACCTCATGAAAATGAAATATTAACGAAGGCCCAGGGTAACTTTGTTTGGGCTACCACACTTCCTTTTGTCTCAATAAGGGACTTTACAGAAAACTATTTTGATACAAATATGTAAAATATATATATATATATGCGTGATATTCGAAGAAAATTTTCAATTGAAATCCTATTATTAAGAGATTAACATTCCCTAGAGTATATCAACTTTCTTTTTCATCAGCACATTAGCAGAAAATCACCTCAACATCGTACCTAGTCATGCAAAACGAAACGTTTTGAAACTAAAATTTCTGTAAATCAAATTTATTTTTCCTTCATTAATCCTAGTGTTGAAAGCCGATATCAAGTTACAAAATAAAGCCATTTTACATTTTTTAAAACAAACGTTCTAAGTATTTCAGGCTAGATATTGAAGTAGTTTAATATTGAAATATCTATGTCAATAAAATTAAAAGCTAGTTGATTATCAAAGTTTACTAATTTAAAAGGTTCTAACGTTTAAAGAGAACGATATTTAGATATTTTCTGGAAGGATTTTTAAGCAAACAGACCTTCAAAGCAAATAAACGTAAGCGTGTTTGTATTGTGTTAGTCAATACAGATAACTAAACGAAGAAAAGAAATGGTAAAATAGCACAGTTATCTACCAGATTTTTTCAAATATTCCTCCAAGTAACCACCTGTAACAATATGTAAAGTAAATTCGTCTCTATTTAATAAAACATTCTCGATCTTAACCTTTTTTAAATGATTTGAGTTGACTTGTGTGGATGTAAACATTTATGACATCGTGTCAATACTCCACATCGATAAGATTTTTGTCAAACAAAGTATTAGGGAAAAAAAACTTGTGCTATCCAAGAAACACGAGTGAACTACAAGACACTATTTATGAATCATTAGAACTAAATTTCGTGACGATCAGAAAAGTTGTTAATATTTCAATCAACGAGGAAGAACTCATTCAGTTGGTCGGAGGAACCAGCGTTTGTTATTGTTCTCTTACCACCAAACGATCTATTGAATTTCTTGGATATTTTCGAGCAAAAACATACTTTACCTGTAGAATTGCCATTTTATAAGCAGGATGTTCTTCTTGGAATTCAAGAGGTTGAAAATTGTTTAGTTTTTTAATAGAAATTCATGTCCATATGTAATAAAAGCAAGACGCACGGCTGATAATCAGATCACTACAGCATAAACGAGCTGGACTAGGCACTAATCTTACCGAGAAAGACTGGGCTTCTTTCGTGAAAAAGATACTCAAATTTTTTTGCCTTGATTTTTTTCTTTTTTCCAAATATTTAAACACTTCTTTGTTCCGGGTGTAATATTCTTTCTAGTCTTTGAAAGGTTAACTAATCATATTCGTAATTTGTGGAAGGGAGAAACAGGGGAGGGAAGTCCCTTATTTTTCAGTATCTGTTGTTACCTTTCGGTTCGATAAGCATCCTGGAGTGCTGCAACCAAAATCAGCTTAAAAACGGTCGTTCAAAATTAAGTATCCACTACTTGGGTCATCCGGTTTTAGTCACATTTGTTAGTATCTCATTCAAATTCGTAGAGCTTTGAACATTGCTCACTAGGGAAACGTTATTGCAGAGGACCAAAGGCAAAACTGCGGCATTCCGTAGTGACCAAGCTGTTTTGTAATGTTTGCACTGATCAAGTTATTGCACACGCCCAAGATTCAATCATATTCAAGCGAAAGTACTAGAATTATTGTTACTCTGCTGAAAGATGAAGATTGACGATAGGACTAGTACACAACATACGTAGATACAAAATTTCATAATGACATTTTGGAATTTTACCATCTTATAAATCTGTTAAAATGGCTGAATCAATCAATATATCTAGGAATCAAGTAAGGAATTGGACTTAGCCATGACTATCTCTACACAGGATTGTAAAAATTGCTTTTTGTGTCAAAGTTAACTTATGTTTTACAAGAAATGTTTGGCACTGCATTTTTCCAAGTCCATGGACTCAGATGTCTTAGTTTTAATGTTTTCGGGTAGAGGTGGGGCATCTGACTCGGGGATTGGAAATCTGTGATGCTCAGTGACTATTTTTAATATTTTAATTATATATAAATATATATAGATTTTTATTAATATTTTATTTTATTTTATTTTTCTAGTTTTATATAAGGGATTTTATAAGGCTTAGATAGGTGTCTCCAATTAGTTTCTTAATTGTAAGCTAGAACGCAAGACACGTTAATAAAGTTGTTATTATTATTATTTTCAGTCTTAACATGCATGATTCGTCGGAATCGACTTTGCATGCTTTCGGTTTGAGAAGGCTCGGAACTGAAGTGTCAATTCTGCACGTTATGAATAATGGAACTCTTCTTACTGGAGATGCCATATCTTAAGATGTCTAACCGGATTCTCGTATGCCAGCCTTTGGCAACTTTCTGTTGCAAAATTCTCATGAAGTATTGACTAGCGTAGTACTGACTCAAAATAAAATTGAATGGCGTAGAGGTTTTAGGGAAGAGTGAATCCCATGAATCCAATATCTGGCCCTAGCCAAGCTTTGGAATCAATTTTGTCAGCAGATTTTACAGAAACCAAAAGCTGAAAAGAGTGACCTTTACTTTCCCGCTCCAGCGGGGTTTGCTTTTCGGTTTGATAGTATAATCTGGAATTGAAGGATGAGTTTTGCTGACAGCGACATTCTTCCCCTTGGTCAAACCACGAAAAAATTTCGATGGATTTTCCACTCAGACAAAGAGACGAATGGTCTGGATTTCGTGAATTGGACGTACCGCCAAACGAGTTATTTAGTGTCCTAAGTATGCAAAAAACAACATCCCCCAAAAAATCGCCACGTCACCTCCCAAGCGGAAGTTGAAGTGAAAGTATAAGTGACTGAAGATGAAGGGTTCAATTAATTTAAGATTATGATTTAACAGATAGAGGACCATCATCTTAGGTCAAGTCCTAAGATAAGTCGTTCGATCCTTTCCTGACGCTTGACTTCTAAAGGTTCGACCAATTATTCGTTTCTTGGGCTTGCGAAACCAGTCGTGAAGCTCTTCACGTAGTGCACGTGATAGCCAGAATTTTAAAATATTGAGTCTTCGTGTATTTTGATTCTGTAAATATATCATTTTAAACTACTTCTTTTCACGGCATTCGTTTGTTCAAAGCCTTAGGCATAATAAAGTAAATTTGTACCGGAAAAACTACCATTGAAGTTAAAACTTGTTGCGCAAAGGATTATGGGTCAAGTCGTCCAGTATTTTCGCCAAATTTCTAGATTTTTCCCAGAGGAAATTAGCAGCCGTAATTAAAAAAGATTGTAAACAAAGTGAAATTGTATTAACAGGGAAATCAAGAAATACCCAGTCAATTCATCAAGATACCCTCTGAAACACAATGTTGAAAATAAGATTTAATAGCTGATGAGTTAAGTGTTATTTATAAATAATACGAAAGAAAGCTACAAATAGAGAAACAATATCGAAGCTTTTAATATTGCTTGCTTACACGTCTATGGCGGTTGCTTAACGAATTTTGCTGAACAATGACAATTACGTTGTCTGTTTGACGGCTTCCTTTCTTGACCACTACAAAATAACTTGCTTGGTCGAGTATGAAAACCGTGCAATTCGGGGTCCTGGTCTTTTATTTATTATATTATATCATACATATCTACAAGTTATTCTCGCACAAAATGTTAATAATTGTCTCGACGTCCTTTTCTGGACTGTAAACAGTTCGAAGTTTTTGCTCAGCTCGTGCAAATGTTTCGTGGTCCTCGCCGAATAATTGTACCATTTGTGCAAACACAACATCATAGTGTTTATCTTGAATGCTCTCTTCGTTTGAAGTATAGCTGCTGTTGTTATATGTGTGGTAGGCTGGTGCGTAGGTGTAGTGTTCATAATGCCAGGGTTGTTGTTGGGTGGGTGCTTCGGCATAGGTTGGTGTGGCATCCTTGACCAAAGGATTTCGCGCGTCATACGAAGGAGTCGAACCTCTGCCAACTTGCCTCGGCTTGCCTCCACTCAAAAGTTCCTGCCTTCTCTTTGGGTCCCTCTCAGGGTGATAATAACGGCACTTTGAGCCATAAGTGCATCGACTGATATGCGGACAAACTCGAGGGTGACTCTTGGTCCCTTTTTGTAGAAACTCCTTAAGACTAGGTCCATATTTGCCAAGGGGGTCATCTGGAGGCATAAAGTAGTTTCCAACGAAAGAATACATTAATAGCCTGTTTTCAATGACATCTTTCCACTCGGAGTTCTCCCTCATCAGGTCGCGATAATTATCATTCGAGACAACAACGCCGCCTAGTTTATAAGCCAAGTCCACAATAAACCGATCATCATAACAGACGATATTTCTACCAGCAACACGACGGGAGGGTGTAAATTTAACAAAGTTTTGATCAGCTAGCTTCTGCAAGATATACTGATCGGTTATTGGGTAGTCCATACGGGGTGTTTCTGTTCGCCATTTGGGTACTAACGCATAGATTTCTCTGTGACCTCTTTCTTTGAACCAAGTGACGCAAAGTTCAATTCCACGGCATGAAAAGATCCGCTGGTTCCCATGACTCATCGCAACGTTGCTGCCATCGATGACTATTGGAAGAAGAGAATCCTGTGAGTTTTCACTGCTGCTTGGGAAAACCCCTCGGGCTGTTGGCACGTTTTCTGTACCCCTGATTACATCTCTGATTTGTGTCTCAGCTGCTCTTTTTGGAGTTGCACCTCGAGCTACAATTTGTCCCCCACTTACTCCTGCATTTCCACGAGATGGATTTTCTATTGCTTTAGAAAATGAACGAGATGTAGATGTACCGTTCAACTGGATGAGCTCCCGCAGTAGTTGATTCTGGTCCACGTGAGGACCAAATTTTTTGGCCACCGAATTTACATCCTGTTCAGTGTAACCTAACTTTAGAGCGAATTCTTTCAACGATGGGTGGATGGATCCATCAGGAACGACCATATCTGGCAGTTTCACAGCCTTGGGAAGACTTGCATGATTCTCGTCGATCCAGGATTTCGCTAAAGCAACATTTATTTCGCTTCCTTTGATGTTCAGTTTGTGTGCATTGTCTCCAACGGTCGATACAACCCCGAACATTTTTTCCAGATTGAACAGGTTTTCTTGATTCATAAACGCTGGATAGTCATTGATTTCCAGAGTAATCTTTGTTATTCCTCTAGAATCACAAAGAGCATTGATGTACTCCTGTACTTTTCTTAGTTCTTCGCTGTCGTTATTCGAACTCGAAACACGAATCCACTGATCATTTCTGTCGACTTCAACTGTTCTAACTCGCACTTCCTTGAAGAGGCTACCAATATGACTCAACTTGTCGCGCAAAATCCGAACTTTCCCGACAGGTATAACGAATTCTATGTCGTTATCCATGTTTCTGGAGAGAATACATTAGCCTCCTTCTCGCTTAAAGTCTTGTTCAATGTGAAACCTTGCGTCAGTCGCACAAGGAAGTTTATAAGTGTCGGATCACACTTCAATAAAAAGGGACTTTTGCCAATAACAGCGGAAGTTATTCGCGCTAGGGAATTCCCCGACCGGTGCTGGCTCGCGATTCGACAATTTCGTATACATGTTTAGACAAGGTATGTAAATATTCGATTCGTCTAGAGGTTATTTTTAACCTTTCTTGGGCAACATATTTAAACAAAAACGTGCTTTAATATCATGAACTATGAGTGTTGAATAGTAAAAAAATAATATTCCAGCATATTACTAAGATTCTTAGAATTCAGTTCAAGTAGCATTAATAGGATCCCAAATCTGTGTCGTTTTTTAATCCATCTTTCATTATTCTCTCATCATAGTTCGAAAAAAATTCTTTACTACTATGAATAAGAATGAAGGTTAATAGATGCAAAAGTTTTGAAACAGTTGATGAGATTTGACCGGATCGAAAGAAAGCGAACGTCGGTAACATTATCTATTTTTATTAACCACCAGGGGAAAACCCGGTGGATTTTTCGCGCACGGATTCGAAACCTTTGCCGGCTATTTCTTAGAAATCAAATGAATCAGCGGTCATTTCTAGCCGATTTTCGAAAAAAAAAATTTTATTCCGTATGGCCATTTCGCTATTTGAGTGGATGACGTCATGACGCGGTTCCGAGTGCGTGAATCACGAAGGTCAAGGAGTCTCATGTCGAGCACGTGGCGGACAGAGTTTGAGCTGTATCGAAATAATAAAAAAGTATGCTCTCCCAGCCTCAATGGCAATTCTTATCAGCTCTATCATAATTTATCGCTGAAATTAATGCCTAGATGGTTCCAAACAATTTGGGCAAAAATTCAAATAGAAATTCTCCGAAATTTATAAAAACATTTTTTTCCAAATCAATTTTTATCCCCTTATCTTATTTTCTAATTTTTAATATTTTTGATTCACTCCGTTTATGAGTTACATGTAGAGCCCATTTCATCCACTTGTGAAATTCCATGGTTTTTTGCAAAGCATTTCATAAACAAGCGAGAATCCCCACTCAATTTCGAGGAATGTTTGGGCTATTTTGATGCTTGCATTTTATGTTTTTTTTTTTCATATTCTCATAGTAAAATTTATTTTCAATTGATCTATTCTTGAAATTTATTATCCGCCCACACTTTTGGAGAATTCCCAGGTTATGGTAATCATGGATATATATTGTACAAAGAACTGAAACCTAATAACCCCCACCCCCACCCCACCCCCAAACGTCCCGCATATAGGAACGATGACGTCACTTAATCCCCTTCCGATTTTCTTGCCCGCGAAACTGTAATTCTTTCTTGCTGACATAACAGACTATTTGTCAAAAGATAACAACGGTTTTTATTGAAGCCCATCTTCAAGAAGGTTTTTCTGGTTTTCATGTTTTATATGTTAAACAGCCGGGGATTTTATCGAGGTTCCTCAACAAGACTCCTCAACATAGGCTTGTTTTCAGCACACGACAAAACGAAAATGTCTCCGTAAATGTATCTATTTTCCAGAATTCAACGAAGTTCTTTGAAGAAGTGACCTCATTCAGAGGTGACATCGTTTTTACTAATTCATTAGTGGAAATGTTTATGGATGAGCAGAGCCGGAAGCATGAAAAATTCAAATTGATAAAAAAAATTTCGACGGCGATCAATTTGCAATATCATCTCAGCTTCCATTTTGTAACAAGTGGCGTCAAAATAAACCGCGGCATGTACGAGTACCGTGACTTTCGCCATATTTTCCATCATTTTTGCCTGAACTTCAAACATTTTTTCATAATTGGAGAGAGCATGATTCCAATAGATCATCAGTTCCTCTATGACTCATCGATATTTACATTTACTAATGCCAAACTTCCCTTTTGTAGCAAGATGTATCAGTTGCAATGTAATACGGAACTATTTACATTATAACAGATGATCCCAATATCTAAATCCCTTACTTCCCCACTTTCACTAGTTCTATATAGCACGAGGTAGCAGTTGAAACAGTTCCTAGATGTGTTGGCGTTTTCTTAAGCTTCTTATAGTTTTAGTTTCTAAAGGATGCGGATACATACTAACGGTGCAAGTACAAATTCAAGAATTGAGAATCAGTATATGAATCGTGCACGGATCGAAATAGCTGATATAAAGCATATCGATAGAATTTCTCATGACCCAAGCAAAAAGCAATTGACAAAGATGAGATCTGCAGCACCAAAACTTTAGACTTGCAAGTGCATGGAAATAGATTCAGCAATGTGACCGGTTGATGGTAGATGTACCCGCGTAGAAAATGTTCCGAGAACTAAGAAAATCAATTAAAAAAATTATCGTATCGTTCACTTAACGATAAAATTAAATGATATCACGAAATACAGTCTTTGTTAGTATCGCATTCTTCCTATTTTCCAGTAGAGCTAAAAGAATCATTGTTGAAAAGTTGAGGAAAGTTGTGCCACTTTCCCAGGTATCAGACTGAACCGCAAAACATCAAAAGCTTTAAGTAAACTCTAAAAAACACACAAAATGTTGATGCCTTAGTTTGTGTAATCAAGATAACAAAGCATTAATCAAGATAAGAAATAGCAAGAGCAAAGTAAAACGACTCCTGACAATGTAGGTTAGTCACTCAGTGCAAGACGTGTGCTTCAAATATGGTCCAAAGATGCTCTGCTTTGCTCTCGGAATTGTACAAGTGCTTTCAAGAGGCTCAGGTTTAAACCGGGGCTTTCAATTCCCAGACTTTAACCCAATCTCCAAATCTGAATTTCTCATTAGAGAGGTAGAGTCTTGTTTGATTTGATGATCTCTCAGTTGTGACAGTATGTATGACTTGACACAGATGGAGATCCAATTTCCTGTGCGGTCAGCCTCACATTTGGTTATGAAATGATCTTTTCCCCGAGCGTCACAAAAAAAAGCTACCACAAAACCAAAGCAAAAGACTTAAATAAGCACTAACCTTATATTCGATTTCATTTGAGCGTGTCACAGATAAGGCTGTTCGTGTTTGTTCATTTTTATTCAAATCGCAAAGGCAAAGGCTTTAAGAGCGATGATATCTATTGAGATGAAACTCAACTAGACTTCGAGTTTAATGCGATCAACTTTACTAGGAATTGGAGAGATTTTCTTGTGCCTTGAAGAGGATGCCTATCACATTCAAGCCAAGCGTAAATGATTAGCGATGTGTCAAAAAGGATTCAAATTTAATTGTTTGATTCGGCCTCTCTAGAGACCATGGTGGATATTGTTAGTACGTATTGTTGAAGATCGGATAATTCTTGTGTTGACCGCCTACTGTTGGGAACAAAGTTGGCCTACGGGCATTTAAAGCTGTTTTGTTTTGTATTTACCACTCAATCAATGCTTCTGTCATCGCGGCAAGACATGGGACGTTCTCAAGTTATACCGTATTGATGAGCTAAGTCGACACGAGTCAAGTCGATGACAGAAATTCGCCACTTGAGTCGATTTTCACTCCGTATTCTCGGTTGAGTTCATTTTAAATCACGGCCGCTTGAAGCCCATGCTTGGTTATTAGCCCATTCCCGATTCAAGGCTTCTAGAAAGCGAGGGATATGGAGAGGAGTATCAAACTCAGTGCATTGAAGGAGCACATAATCTGTAGACTTTGTGGCGGTTATTTAATCGACGCTACGACCATTGTAGAGTGTCTCCACACATGTGAGTACCATACACAACTACGCTGTGTTGTTTGTTTGCCGTAAAACTATTAAGGTTATTTAAGATTAACTGAAAATGATTTTAAGACAAACTAACTTATTAGTTAATGTGTGTAGAGAACGTAAGAGAAGCGTGGTGGCTCTATTCCACTCCGTACCCAATTCGATATAAAAACCTCAAATATCTTTTCTACGCTATGCCACGTTCTGACATCGATTGCCTGCTGTGCTCATTCCTTGCTTTTACAAAAATTCTGTTTAATGAATGAGGTTGTCTATTATACTAAAGATTGTTGGTCTGCTTTAGGCACATTCAAAACTGAATCAATATGTTGTCTCGCTTCATATAATCTCTCCGTTTCTATTTGCTCTAATGCAAAGATCACTGAATGCGATGTGCCCTTGTTAGATCCTTATTGCGTGCCGAAACTGCAACCTACTTACCCGTAATTCATGTTAGAATCGAAATTAAAGCCAAATCATGATTAATTGTTAACGATTGTTGACAAAGAGCTTGGAATTCTAGGGACAAGAAATCAGCTGTTTGGGTTTAGAAATGTTATGCTTATAAGTTGATAATGCTGTTTGTTTGATGTGTTCTACAGTCTGCCGGAGTTGTTTGGTTAAACATCTACGAGAGTGTAATTACTGTCCTACGTGTAAAATTGTCTTGCATCAAAGTTATCCGATGAACTACATCAGGTAATGAGCACTCTTGGCGTTTACTGTGAGATGAAAAATATACGTGAGGATCTTGCTATGCAGCAAAGACGTTCATTGTGAATAATCCATATTAGTTACAAGGGAAGTGGAGCAATTCGATGTCATCCATGATAGAAAAAAAGCAAGTTTTATGTTAAAAGCTATTTCAAATCACTTCTTTCCGCGGTTAAATTGGTAGATAAGATTTGGAATATCACGATGAATTTCTGAGTAAAGATACTTCGTGTCATTTCTACTCCTTTTCAAAAAAGATTATTAAAAATCTGCTGGATAGAGCACATTGCTCACTTCGTTGCAAGTGCAGTTCAAGGCAAGTCAAAACCACAGAATTTCATGACT
>JAABNW020092225.1:0-16330 GCA_015164035.2 Radianthus crispa
ATGTTGTCTTATTATAATGGGAAAATGTAAAAAAACACTAAACAACAATCATGGTTTTTTATGTATTTTTTCCTGTGATAACTGCATGCAGATAGGTTTTCTGTCTCAAGTGAAATTTAACCTTTCAACTCAAGTAGGATTTCAACTCTGGCTAAATCTAATTTACCTGAGCATGATATAAGGGTAGCATAAATTTGGGATACTTGACCTAGAGGTTAAAATCTATCAATCCATTGTTGTACTGGTTTTTTTTTTTCTAATCTTTTCTCCAGATACATAGCTATAGCATTGGCTGTCATCAACTGGAATCAAAGATTAAATGTCATGGATGAAACACAGCTTACCACTTGAAGTTAAGTGAAACCAGATTAGAATGGTTCTATAAATCAGACTGTAGTCTCCAAATGGTTTCAATTTCATGCCTGAGTGTTTCATAGATTGTTTCATTGGTTAGGGCAGCATTGTTCATAATCTTTTTTATAAAACAATTAAGTTTTTTTTATGATGGGTATCAGAAACTTTATATCTCAGCAGTTTGCCTTTCAAATGAGGGTTAAATAGTAACACGACTAAGTTACCAGCTCAACTTACTAAATCTAAACACTTAAACCTCTGGGATGTTGAAATGATCCCCAGAAGCTTTTGGCATGAATTTGAAAAACAGGCTCCAAGATTAGATAAAGGATATCCAAACAACATGGTAAATTTGATAACTGATTCCAAACCTTGATCTGATGAAGCATGCGCAAGTACAGACATGGTCCGAAAATATTCATGTTTTTTTTTTAGAAATTTCTAAAACACAGGTTTGGGAATGTGCATCCTTTTGGTGAAAATTTTATTGCATTTAACCACAACTCTTTTAGTGGCATGTTTTGTTTTAGGTAATACTATCAAATGACAAGTTCAATCCAGAATAGAGGCATCCATGGCATTTCTATATGTATATATATCTTGCCCTGTAACACCTAGGTTAGTTCAGGAATGCACTCATTATCTCTGTCAGTCAGTGTATATCTGTCAACAAGCGTAAGGCAATCCATTCAGGTTATGATAACAACTAAGGTGGCCTTATTTCATCCTTGTTTGCCTATTGATAAACATTCTTTTGAACATCTTGAATCTTTTGACCTTATCAATCCCTTAAGAAAGGAGCCACAGCCTACAGCTTTTCTGTTGCTTTTTTTGTTATTTAAAAAGGTCATGCGCACCATCTTATAGTCTATTTAATCGGAATACCCTATCTTAAGAATTGGCAATGACAGTGCTAAATGTGTTTTAAAATTGATCTATGTCTTCTGTATTCTACAAAAGTCAGAGTCAAAAAAAAAAGTAAAGTCTTTGTCTCAATTCTTTAAAATTATTTATTGCAAAATTAGATCGTTTTTATTTTTGGTATGAAGGGAGAAAGGAGTCAAATGGCAAACTGATAAACATAGGATATGAAAATACAGATCTTTTTCTAATTAATTCCTGTTAACTGTCATTCATGATGAACCCTGAAGTGCACTCTTTAAAAACATTAAGCAAGATAATCTTATCACTCTTTATCATGGAAGACACATATCCTTGTTAATGGGATTCACATATGCTAGACTGGGCTAGGATTCCTTTGAGATAAATTTAAATTAGGTGATTTTCTGATAAACCTTGAGCTGGAATTTATGGTATTATTTGCAGTAATAAACAAATAGCACAAAACTCAGCTCACTTTTATTTTCTTAGTTTTAGACTGCATTAATTAAGAAACACAAGCTGGAATGTGAATGAGAATGTGAGAGGTATTGGAATTTTTTAGCAATGTGACCAAAAGCTGTCTTTAATTTTTAAAAATATCAATCAACAACTTGTAATCAAATATGTGAAGGTTAATATCAAATACTATGGTTCAGTAAATAATCTTGGGAATCAGTGATTTAATTATTTTGAAATATGATGTCTTAAAGATTGGTCAAATAGTTATAAACCTTAATGAGAAAAGGAAGTTGAAAATTCTTATATGTTTCATATTGTGCTCATCATTATGTGATGGGCAATTTGCCTTCCCTCCTCTAAAGTGTTTTACCTATTCCCTCTCACTGTCACTGCTCTGTTGCCTGGGTTAGAATTCCGCCTTATGTATTAGCTCCCCTGGATTATAGATTTGTTGCTGGATTCTCTGGTTTTCATTTCTCTGTAAAAATCAACTTGGAAGTAAAGTGCTGTGTGTTGTAAATACAGACAAATACTGTGTGGTGGTATTATTCCATGTTGCAAACCTGCATAGAAGAGCTTCTTACAGAAGTGATAAGAAAGTGATAAAAGCAAATAATCAAAGCATATTTCTCATTAAAGATAACTAATACCATGTAGGTCTAGGCATTATTATTGCTCGCACCCATTCCAAAACCTGAACTTGAAATATTATGACTTCCTGTCGCATGCACAACATTTTCAGTACAATTTATCATAAATCTTATAAATATTATATTAAAATTCCATGTAATAATCATATTCACAGAAGTTTGATAGCCTAAATCACCTAAATCTCCCTATAGTAATCAACATATAGAAGCATGGGTGGTGTACCAGTGTGAGCACTCGCCTCTCACCAATGCGACCAGGATTCGAGCCCCACTGAGCTCGGTTCCGTATGTGAGTAGAGTTTGTTTGTTGGTTCTCTCCTGTGCTTCGAGGGTTTTCCTCTGGCTACTCCGGTTTTCCTCCCTCTGAAAAATCAACTCTTAAATTCCAATTCAAACTTGGACGCAGGACTCCATTTAAACTAGCCTATGGCTAAACTGGATGTTCCTGGATAAATATTGATTATTTATTTTATTTTGTTTAAAAAGTAATAGCAAAGCCTATGCAAGAAATAAATAATATTTTACAGAAAAAATAGTTCTATTTTCAAAGGCAGTAATTAAATCTGTTTTTAATTTTTTGTTTAGAAAAGACTGAATACAAATAAAGCACTTGACAGTCATTATTAAAGAATATATCAAGACAAATATATTCTTTAATTAAAAAATCTTTACTTTGTTCTTATTGATGATAAATACTAATAACTTCCTGTCAAAATATTTATAAATCCTAATGATTTTCAAAATTCTTCAATTGAGAATAACAAACAAAAGATTATAGTTTTAGTTTCCCAATTGAATGAGTAGATGAAAAACTAACAAAGTAGAGTTAGACATTTGTGAGATAAACTGTAAGGATTAAAGTGATTTAGGATGCCACTTGCAATATAAAGCACAGGAAACACTAAAAACTTACTCCAATAATGGCATTCAACTCTGACATGGTAACTTGCTTAGCTCTTTCAACTGCAGCTGCTACTTGTTGTTGATGCTAAAGGGATAAAACAATTACAAGTGAGCTTGGGGAAGGTCATCAAATGTTGTCAAACCCAAGATTCATGATAGCAAATGTCTTAACGAATGACATCTTTCTGAGTATTAATGGTGATTAACCATCAACAAATGAGTGTGCTTGTATCATCCTCATGTTACAAGATCTATTTTTACTATTGTGGCCCTCCTTTTATCTTTTATTGGATTCATACCACACTCATACATTTAGACACTTTAGGTCTAAAAAATAAATGCACCAATATCTTGATCTGTAGAACAATGTCATGTTATATCTATATATGCCTCAGAGATAAAATTCAAAACCTACTTACATCTTGAGATAAGAAAGGGATAATCTGGGCGCATATAGCATTTAGTCTCTTAGCTATCTCAGTCTGAAAGGATAAAAAAAAAGTTGCATGAATTTTAATACTTGAATCAACAACATAATACAAAATAAAGCTAATAACATGTGCCATCTCAAATTCTCAAGTAAACATACAAAGAAACATTTCATAAGTAGGTATGGCACCAAGATTTATTCACTTGATTGGCTTAAAGTAGCCAAGAAATTATTGAAGTAGACTATTTGTCAAAAATGAAAAAGAATATTGAATTATTCATGCACTTTTTGAGGAGTAAGATCTTGAAACCTTGTCTGTGACTTATTGAATGTGGCCCACTAGTAAATTGATGTACACCATGTTAGTAAAATTTATACCACATTATTCCAACAAGGGACGAAAATAACATGACTTTACCAGTAAGCAATATTCTTTGTAATAATTCAGTAATAATATTAACTATATGCCGAGAATCACACAGTAGCAGATAAAAAGATCTATCTTGCTTGGTTTACACAACACTCTTTATCACATTGTGAAAACAAATAGATAGAAATGATGTGAAAATTTCACTGATTTCAGTTCAAATGCTCTATTTGCTAAACAATGACATTATTGGCTGCTTTTAAAACAAAGCTTTCTTGAACAAAGCAAGATTCAATTTGCTTCCTTCCTTGACAATAAACAAAATAATTAAATTTCTGAAAGTACAAGTTTTCAAATGTGTTTCACTTTCAAGAAAAGAAGAACAAGAGCATTGATGTAATTGTCTTTTTAGGACCATTGAAATCCACCTTGCGCATAATTTAATCTGGACAAGAAAATCAAGTGATTAAAAGGAATTTGGCCGCTTAACAATTAAAGACTTTGTGGTTCCTTATTCTATTAACCTTGGCCACAAAAAATGACTGGCTTATGATTATCACAATTCTAAAGGCAACAGCTGGCCTTACTAGATATCATGTTCACTTTCTATATTGAGAAACAAACTCTTTCTCCCTTGCAGCAATCATGAAAACATGGTCTTACTGCCTAAGGGGCAGAAAAAGGAATGCATGTTGCTTTTCCCTTTATTAAGAAACTCCCATCAAATTTATTGACATTCACTGACCCATTTAATGGGTCATACACAATTGTTATTTAAGTCTGACATCAAATAACTTTGGAATAACGTTCTGTGTACCGTGGGCATTAAGTGAGGATGCTAATCCACCGCAAAAGTCTGCAGTGGTTACACCTGACCACTCATGTCGGCCAAGAAAAAATAGTGTGCATGATGTGGGCATATGACGGATGCAAATTTGATTTACTGAAACGCACTCGAGGGTGTTTTTATTAACATCCATGTGCAGCAGTGAAGTTTTCATATTAAAAAAAATTATCTAGACATTTCCGCGGTTTGCTGGTCGCCAATATTACACAAGGCTAAACTATTTACCGCATCCTGTTGTGATGCTACCTTCAAGATCATTTCTACGCCAATACTCATATCCCACAAAAATGTTTAGGTTAACCTCAAAAGAAAGCCAGGTTTCCATTCTATCGGTTGGACGGTTTGACACGAACCATTAGACACGGATGAACAATAAGAATGCTTCACTGGACACAAGTAATCACAACAAGTATTCAAAACGTGTAGCGCTTTTTCCGAACATGAATATCGCTAATATTAGGATTCTAACTTTGAGTTACTCGTAAGAAGATACTCGTATAGAGGTCAGAACGGAAGCACAAACAGTACTCGATAATCCGGCTCTTCTTGAGCGACCACTATAAACCCTTATCACTCGCCACCTCGAAGATGCATTTAATTATCGCTCCAGCTAAGGCCGATGTGATGACAGCCTAATTCCACTCCAAAAAACAGACGTGGAAGACTGGCGTATCGTGGATCCACTTAGGAATTCACCTCTAATCTTAACCATTAGGTACCAAAAAAGGGATTAGTTGATTAGATAGCTCTTGGTGGAAAAGTGGAAGAGAAAACTGCAACCTCGACAGGTGATATCCAGCTTGAGCGATTAAGTAAACACATTTATACGGGACTACAAATTAAGGACAAACTCATTTGACATATTTCCAAGAGTTCTGAAACCAAAAAGAGAATCACCTGACCTATTGTCTTGCAATTTACAATTAATTCTCAGCTTGCTTTCCATATTGATATTGGCATTTCAGGAAACTGACTTGTTTGAACTTTTCTAAGACTCAAGTAGCTTTCGATTTGCATTTCGGAAAAGAAAAATGTAAACTATTAAAACTTGTCATCTTTTCGTTTGTCTAAGGTGTAATGTAAGACCTTTGTTGAATTTCTGACGCCAAAAAACTTAATCCCTACTCAATTGAGGGTAGATGGAAAAGATTTTGGACGACAGACACTTTTACCACTTATTTCCGCTGGCTACTGTCGGTGTGTAAATGTTGGGTTGTTAGGTCATTTCAAGTTACCTGAACCATTTCAACGCTCACTGTATCGGTAATAGACTCCGACAAGAACATAGACCAACAGATTTCGAGGGGAAATTAACCATGGGATCAGAACACTCTTCACTCGTCGCTCACGTATAAGCTTACGTACCTGCTTGTGCATTTCAACATTCAGGCCATATGACATCTCGTAGTACTGTAAAGGAAAAAAATCGGAATATATTTGCGGTGTGAGGTTGGGCTTATTTAGTGTGAGTGCGGTCGGCAGAGATACGATACGAGCGTTTTCACTCATCAAATCGATATATGAGAAGATAGGAAAAAGCGCTGAGGCCATCTGTCCATTTGGAACACAATGACTCCCCAGATCTGGCCGATTTCAAGGATTAACAGCATTAAACATCAAGCATAATTTTTAGCCATGAATACAGATCGACTATCAATTGCAAATTAATTACAGCGGGCCTACTCCATTATTACACAATTAAAAGGAAGGCCCTAGGCAAAGGGAGAAAACCTATTAACCCAATTCAGTCGTTATCTGGTGGACAAACGGATGGTTGGAATTCAAATCGCGGCCCCACAAAACCCTTCTAACGTCATACCAAAGTAAACATCACATAGGCTTGACTGCCTCAATAGCTTTTGCTTACTAAATATCACAAGTATTTCTAAGACAAGCTCGTATTTCCTTGAATACACATTCACGCCACAACACCAAAGAACGTGCGCACATCAGGCCAACACAATAGACAGTAAGGGAACATTCGAGAGAGAAGCGGATTCGAATCATTCACCAAAAGAAAAGAAATGTTTACCATCACGTAGTGGCGCTGCATCTCCGTCTTCTCGCCAGCTAACTTTTCGCATTCTAGTTTCAAACTGAAAAGCAAAAACACAGTACTATGTAAATATTGTGTTGAAAGCCCACGATAAGATTAACTTTACATGACATAATGGCTGTGTATGCATCCCAAATAATTTTAAATTAGGCACACAAGAGAAGCCCTTATAGAGTCTCCTTCAAGACAAATCCATTCGACTAATCCATTTCTTAGAACTGGTAAGAAGGCACTACTAAATAGATGTGATGTTTGTGGTTCGGTTAATTCATGCAGAGAGGTTCAATCAACAAAGCACTCGCACAAACGAATGCAAGGTTCCGTACCTGTGATACTGCGCTTGAAGAAAATTGAACTCTTCCTTTATCCGATCGCAGGAATCTGCCACTGTAAACTTGAATGGTTGCCCAGAGGGCTGATGGGGCGTCTGTAGGTTAGAAGAAAAAAGTAAGCCTTCCACTTTGCCTTCACTCCTTGCTTAGGTGTCACATTACGAGAAACTCTGCTTTTGAATAACCACGAATTTCAACACAAATATTTCACTTACTGCATGTCGGCTTTGATACATGCTGCCCAACGAATCCAAGAACCACTACACGAAAGCGAAGAGCAAATGAGAGTTTAACTAAGCTGAAATTTCTCAGGGGCCCCTTAAGAGTTGTTTAGGGGCACAGTAGAAGTACTCAAGCATTTCACCACTGACTAACCGTCGATGTTCACGGGTTGTTCGGGTACTAAGAGTACCTTTGAACAACTGAATCCAAAGAATTTCCCACTTTGACGAACGAAACGGTGTTTCCCCCTATCGTGATCCTGTTTCACAATCCTTTTCAGTGCTTGGCTTCAAGTTATCGAACTGCTTCCTTAGCATGAACTCCACGGCGAGTCTTGAACAAATATCAACCTTGAAATCGACACAGCAAAATGACACGGCAAACGCGGCACGCGGTCACCAACTTGTAACACCATAACACCCTGGGGGAACACCATATATGGCAAGTGTTTAATCTATATTTATTGCCAATCTAGTCAAAACCAATCACCAGTGACGCCAAAAGGGAAAATATCCCACGTGGGTTTGAGTCATCTTGTGGGGTAAACAAGGTCCAATCATCATGGAGAGTGTGTGAAAAAACACCCGAGACACCTGCATTCTTGTCGCCTTAATAAGATCAAGAGTGTCATACAGACTTTAACGAGCTGCTTGAGACGTCAATCAAAGTAACGTGGTACAGTGTTGACAAAGCTAAGGCCCTCCCACCTCTTTCTTCAAACCAACGCTTTGTAAATTGGTTTCCAATATCATAAACCAAACAATAGAAAACGACAAATTGCTCAACGTTGCCCAATCAAACGGCGGCTGATCGACCACATTATCTATGTATTTAAACCGACTGTAATGTTGGTGGTCGAAGCGGTTGAATTTCAGAATGTTTTCACGGCTTTTTTAATGTGCCGTGGAGCATGAAAGGATTAATGTTTTGGCCATCCTTTTATCCTCACTCGAGCGCAACCGCTGCGTTTTCATCAACGCTGTCCCCCAATGTGTTATTCAACTCAATATTTACCTTCCGCTTCAAGGCGTTAGCATTCATCTACAAAGAAAATTACTAGCACAATTGGAATTTATAATGAATGTGTACCCGATCGAACGCTTTATAAAATATTTGATTTTGTTATCAACAAATTGAATGTGGAAGAAAGCGGATCTCTAATCTCACTAGATCACTAGATTACTCCCGGCGGGCATTTACAAATATATACAGTCTTGGCGCCTTGCTGTCGCTTTGCCGACACATTGATTTCTATAGATAAAAGCTTAATTAACACAATAATCGGGATCTGAGTGTTGCTAATTAGTGTCGGTGTAATTACGTAAATTATAGACTGTAATCGAGGTAATGACTTAGGAATTTCTAATGAAAAACATGGCGGGCACCTTGTCACGTGGGCTATTTTCTATCGAAAACAGCCAAGGGTCAAGAAGTGGTTGAAGGCGATTGGACGGTTTTGGCTAATGTTGACTGAAATCCAAAATGTGGGTAATATAGACAAGACGACGAGATAACAATGAAGCAATTTAGCTACAGGACTTGATGTTTATCAAGCTGACACGTGCTACAAGTCTATATGCTAAAGCTATTGAATTCCTTCTTAGATGGCTTTTTAAAGCAGAGCGATCAGGAAACAAACAGTACCCAAAATGCAATTAGATTTGACAGCATCAAACAAAGCCATTTATATATTTCAAATGCTCATCTGTATTTGTTTGGTTTTGCGTAGTTCAAAGACTGAAAAAATTTATACAATCCCAAGAGTATTTGTAAGTCGTTTGCCTTAGCCATTGTGTAAATCTACACTCTTGATCCACTCCTAGTTTTAATATAAAATTTAGATCTCGTCTTGTTGACACACCTTGGTTTTTTCGAGACACTGGTACTATCTAGTAGCCTGCTTAAGTTAAGTCTAGGAACCATCAAGCCTATTGAATTACAGACTCACGAAGCCGATGTACTTTGGAGTTTTCATCGGTGACTTAATTCTTTTATCGCAATTGCAATGACTAATATGGGTCTTTTCCCGCGCCAAACGGTCACCTTTCTGCTCACGACTGTTGACACAATGTGTGTTCTCGCTTTTCAATGGTTTGCTCGATTTCACTTATGATTTTCTTCTCGTGGTTTGAATTCGCCAATGAAGGCTGATTAAGGACAAAGTGCAAAATTTGAGAAGCAGATGGTTCGAGCACAATTGATTAAAATCATTGTGTACCGAGTCCATGGGTGACCACGATATCGTTCAAAAGTCATACTCATGCGATGTGCTCCCGCAACGAACTTCGTCAACTCTCATCCCTCAGAAACAAAAGCTCCAATGTACACTTGTTGACGAGTTGAGTTTTCAAAACCAACGGTCTCTAAAAGCGGGCTCCCTTACTGAAGCGCACTGACCGCAACAAAACAAACCATTAGGATTTTTTTGAAAGTATTTAAGAAAGCTGGTGTTCAGATATTGAAATTAGACAACGTGGTGACAATGACCGCAGCTTATACCGCCAACGCGCGGTACACCCAGAGTGCGCGATTGAATTGAGAGAAAAGGGCAAATTAATGGATGTACAGCGGTTGTTTTGTTTTAGAGCCTGTTCTAAGCGAAAACCACAAACCACAAAGATCTATCATCACCGAATGGGGTCAGTGAAGCTGAACATGTTTATCTTGCGGTAACATGAATTATTCAAACTTGATAAAATGAAAATGTTCGAAAAACACAGCTGCTCTAGAGTGGTCTTCCTATTGATAGTGTCGATAATGAATGACTCTTTTCCAATAGACTTCGCTATAAGCACTGCTTCTAGGATATCCTCTCAAGTAGGGAAAACAAGCGCTCAACTTTTCTATATTGCGCAGCCAAGTACCTCGAGGTTTTTTTTCTCGTAGAAACGCGTGTCAAACACCAATCATCATTTACCTTGCTGGTGGAAACACCACAATAGCTTTGTTAATGCATATTTTGGAATTAATATAGCAATTTCATAGATCAATTCGATCGCTCCTTTTCTTATAGACCACTGCCGCCCATTTTAAATGGAAAGGAAAACAAAAAGAAATCGTTTTTCCTAACAGATAATCTTTAATAAGTTACATAGGATTGCGCATTAATGGTCTAGAATATAATCTAGGTGAGCCTTGATAACGCATGAGAACAGGTTCGAAAGGCACTATTAGGAAAACTGGAACGCAATGATTACCGAACGGAAAAAAATATTTTCCCTGACAATTACTTAGCTGATTTTTTGTTGATATTTATTACTGGTTATCTTTCTTTCTTCCGACGAAAATGGTTTGCCAATATTGTCTGCTTGTACTCAAACGTCATCGTATTGATGAATGAAACGAAAATGAAAATGTAACCAGGTTTATTCTTAATCAAGAGCTTCCTCTCACTTTTCACAGAAAACCATCAAAATGACCATGGTTTTTGTTTATGTTCGTCAATATTCTCCCTGCTTGACACAAGAAAAAGGAATGAAAATTATTCTACCTATATGTAAAATAAAAAACATGAAAAGTTCTAGAACAACCATAGTGAATCTTGAACCATATTTATATTAACTTTAAGTAAAGTTTATTTTGACTTTACCGTAAAAAGAGAGAGCTTCCCCGTATTGGGAATAAATGTTAATTTGTGTCTATTTAAGAAGCTGAATAAATACTCTCTGAAGTACACGTAGGGCTATTTAGATATATACATCCATGTATGTATATGTAAAAGAATATGTGGCAACTAAAGTCTAAAACCACACATGACGACCGCAGAAGATGGACCTATAGTGTTTTGTGGCTCTTTGTTATGGTGTTTTGGATATTCTCTCCAAGCTATAAATAATCCATGTTATTTCCCCAAACACCGAATGGTATTTGCAGATCCAAAGTAAATAACATCGTTAAACCTTTGAATAACGAAAAAGAAAAACCCCTTTCAGACAAATTTGTGTAAACAATATATCAAAAGGGCTCAAGGCGATGTTTGACAGAATTTTTCACTATCTTATACATATTCATAGCCTTATAGTAATATTCATGAATCAAAATGGTCCAGTTTTGTCTACGATATTATCATTTCGTAATGAAAAGTAGTGGAAATGTATTATCTTGGAAGGTACAGCAGATCATTTCAAATGTTTCGTTTCTATTCAAATTAGGCTCAACTAAACCACAAACGATAAGACGTTTGAGAAAAAGGCTAAATTTGAATAACGCAGGAATAATTATCCCGATGTCGTTACGAGATAAGTGCAATTAACTTTGGCATACTTAGAATGGATATTAAACGTTTCAGATTAACGGAGACAACCGGAGTGAATGACTCGTACCTCAAGAAGTGCACTCCTAATTCATTTCAAGGGTTTTATTTATGAAAACTACAATCGCTTTGAATTCGGTGATAATAATATTGAAAAGTGGTTTGCGTTCTGAAAACCATTAATAGCATGAAATGACAAATATCAAGGGGAATAGAACGCGTCGATAAAGTCCTCTTTTATCGTTGTCACACCTTCTGTTTTTTTTCTTCAAATACTAATATATTTTTTTCTCCTTGATGTGGTGAAAAGTTACTATCATGTCTTTCCTTCATACCTTATCTTTTCTATTGACCTCCATTTTTTTACTTAAAAAAGCTTTTATTCTGTCTTTTTTGGTTCCGATGATATCTCCGGGCACATACTGTATAGAGGCGCGCCAAGACTCCACTAGCCACAGTAATTCCTTCGTTTTACCATTCTACAAACACATCCAGCCACTTATAATAAATATCAAATACGTGTGAAATTTAACTCACTTTGTAGTTCCGTGGCACTAAAATGCCTTTCAAATCACCGAGCAAATGCACATGTTATCGAAAGATAATCATGTCGGGAAAGACAATTGAGAATAAAGCAATAATGGGACCGCTAAAAGAACAAGTTCTATAGAACAAAGAGGCGCAATAAAACCTATCAATAAATACTGAGTTTGCAAAACATAAAGATCAAGTAAAACCCCCTACAATAATAAACATGACTTTGTTTTGCTATCGGCTAAAAGAACTCACATCCTTAGTAACAATCTCGTTAGATCTGGACCCAAGCGTCAGCCAGTATTCTGGTTGTATGGACACAACACACCTTCAAATGTTGATATTTTTAATCTAGGAATAATCAACTCTACCTATAACGAGACTCACGGTAAACACAAAAGGCAAAGTAAACATGAGCCTTTAGTAATTGGCGGTAGAAGATGACAGCCGAGAAGCGAAACCTCTTTTCTTTTTTTTCGTTTCCCAGTTTCTCGTTTCCCCTTCTTTCCTGCGCGTGCTTCCTCCCAAAAGAAAAAATGTTTTATGAGATCATTCGAAGAATTTTATTATTTACGAAAGAGAATATATAACAAAAGCTATGTTTAATAAGGAGATAAATCATTGATAATACTTTGTTTTCTCCCAAAATTGAAGTTAACTTCAATAATCCTCCCGTTTTTGTTCTCCTGTTTTTACTCCTAAGACTTTTAATTAATTCATTGTAAAAATTTCTAATTAATCTTAATTAAACAAAGAAGTGATCCTAAAACCATAACATGAAAGTGTCTCCCACTCATATGGTTCGTATTCGCCGTAATTGATCTGAGATAGTTTGCGACACAGCGTGGGAAATACCAACTCATAAACTATAGAAGACAGAAATATATTCTATTCAAGATTTCCATGTAATTTTGGACAACAAAATGGAACAAAACTGGGAGTTGTATTACTATCTTTTAATTACACTCAATAAGGACTCAATGTAAATAGAAAAAAGCTGATCGAAAAAAGTGCAATTAAATGCTGTGTGTAAACAGGCTTGTTCTATCGCTTTACTCTTTAAATATTGAACTTATAAAGTCAAATACAGAGTCTGAAAGAGAGTAGTGTTTCTTGAATTTCATTTCTCCGTTACATAGGGCTTTGAAAATCGTAGATAAGATGTGTTGTTTGTTAGCTGACAGGTTTTCAGTAAAATGATCAAGGAAAAGGAAAATTATCGAGAAATCCTGAGGCGCTTAGAAGGCGTCCGGAGTTCCGTTCAATCTCAATTGACATTTCTTGGCGAAAAAGTCTTTTTAAAACGCCTGTATTGACATTCAATATTAAAAACAAATCAAACTTCCCTGCCACTGATTGACGTTTTGACGTTATAAGAGTACGAGAAAAGGCTAGAATTATATTTGTACACCTAGGACAATGCATACAAATGTTCTCTTGAAATTGTCTGTTTGATGTTCAGCTTGTGCAAATCTTTGCATTCACCTGTTCAATTACAAACTCCCCAACCTTAAAACAATATGGCGATTACTTTACGTGCAACATTAGAAATGACAAGCTTTCTAACATGGGTCGGAACGGATCGCTAAAGTTATTATCATCAGTGCATTTGCGTGTCAGTGACTTCTTGAAATGTGATCGATTTCCGTTACAGGATAAGGCAGGCTTTTAAGCAATTCACAGTATCTTAACCCCACGCTTTTTACGAAATGTAGTCTGCTGTAATTGCCCATCATTGTACCAGCCCCATTTACTGGCAGCGATACCTAATTGCTAATATATATTTCTACCCTTTCATCGATGTATTTGAAAACAGACAGCTTAATTGACGCACAGCACGAAACCTTGTTTTAGTCTTTTCCTTTTTTTTCTTTCCTTTTTTCGTTCCTATACCAGATAACGTACTGTGCATCATGCCCACGTATAGACATATATATTCCATCTTGTTTATCTTATTCAAGATTTCCACTAACTGTTATTGCAAGGGAGACATTAGAGCACTAGTGTACATTGGTACATTGATAGTTCTGGACATGTGAATCCTTTCTTGGGCTTCTTGATCCGGACTTGTCATTTGATAATATGCTATTTTGCGCAAGGCCTTTAATCCACTGTGTACACACTGTATTGTGATAACCCTCAAGGATGAATCTCTTCCTCTCGGTGTCACTCTCACTTATTATTTCCATTTATATCATGAAGACTGTTTTTCTTTTGAAGGTTAGAGTTCCTATGTTTACGTTGAGTTGAGTGTCATCTTATACGGGCTTTCCATGGCGCGCTAGGTTGTCTTACCACCGTATTATCAGTAGTAATCCCCCAAAATCCACCACTAAGTCACCACGTTTTAACAACGAATCCCTTCAGTCGTTAGGACTCCTGGATTATTTCGCTTTTCAATATCGAAAATCAGATCATTAAGAGCAGCACAAGGGCACAAGAATACTTAATATCTCACTCAAGCAATCCAACTTTCAATACTAAGTCGTTAGATTCGATCCCAAGTGGGATAGGTAAGTCGGTAATCAGATTAGGCCATTCCGAAGGGCGGTTCAGATCGGTTAATAGTCAATTAGCAAGAGGAGTTCCAACAAAAACAGCAGAAAAACTGTTCGAGTTATTGGCTTCCGTAAAATAGCACCCTTTGCGCTAAAAGAACCATAGATTAGAGTCCTTACGTTTAGTTTGCATCAACTTTTGTTATTGTCTCTCTTTTATAAAGCTACGAGCCCAAAGATGGCGGGAAGCTCGACATGCGTTTTGGCAAAGTCCCCGAAAAAAAAAAACCGTGATGACATATTTTTGCATTAAAATATAGGGTGAATTATAGATCGCATGGAAATCATTTTCGGGGATGCCAATTCTATATCGATGGCGTGCAACATTGTGTAGCACGAACATGTTTCACAACTGTTCGTAATGTAGCTTACACGTTGGCGCGGCATATTTGAAGTCAATTTCCAACTGATACTCTTGTATTTATAAGAATTATTCCGATGTTGTCAAAGGCCTTGTCTTGCCTCAATGGCACTTTCAGGTTGTGGGTTGGCTGTAGTGGTGAGGTGGAGGAAATGTTGTTAGAGCTTTCTTTTAGTCCCATTGACGCAATTTCGTATCCACCATAATTTTTCTGTTTTTGAATTAAAATGGTCTAAAAAAAATAAAACCATTACCTAAAGAACCAAAAGCCTAGAAATCTGGGCATCCGGTCATCGATACCCCCAGGCGCAACGGCGCCAGCACGCTGACCGCTACGGACTCGAAATTGCAAGTGACGAAACTTTAATTCGGCTAATTCTTCCATTGGCTAGAACCCAGGCAATCAACCACTTGAACTTACTCCTATCTATCAAGAAAACAAACGAGATGCATTCTGGCATATCTATCATGACTTGAGGCAACATGGCGAAGGAAAAAGATGCTTTTGTTCCACTGATGTTACAATCGGAAACACGATCATGTGACGACGCCTCAGACACAGCAATTTTTTTGCGTAAATTTTGGACTTCTCATAAGTGCAAGAGTTTCAAACTTACTATTCATGACGCGCATTGCGCAGTGAACACTTGGCAGTACTAGTATTCAGCTGTTTTTCAGTTAACTGTCATAGTAACTCGGGCACAAACAGATACTTTCTAACACATCACAATGAGTCTTTAATAGGTTCTTCCTTAGTTACAGAATGTGCTATTGCCTTGCTACAGATAAATTGGACAAGTCAGTCAAGTCAGATTTGATAGTGTGACCATAACTTAAATTGCTTGAAGGTGGTCCAGAAGTCTTCTAAACTAAAATATACAGTCAAGGGTAAGTATCCTCATCATTTTCCTTGTTCAATACATGAACTGTACCAGTAATGGATGCCTGGTGACCTTGAAACTCGTGCGCATGCGCCTTATAGCCTTTTTTCATATTTGGCATGTTGTCGTAATATTTCAGTTACTGACCTATAGTTTAACCAAACGAAGGGATACTGACCTTACTAAACCTCTCTGGAAATCTTTGATAAACTCTTACTTTAAAACAAGGTGCTCACTAATAA
>JAABNW020092336.1:0-16324 GCA_015164035.2 Radianthus crispa
TGTTGTTATACTATTTGTTTTCAGTATTTGAGCCAGTTTAGGAAGGGACACAGACCTGACATAGATGAAATGACATCACATCTGCAATCCAGATACAGGTTAGTTGAGTGTAACAATGGTATTATATGAAGTCAATTTGTTCTTTAGATTTTTCTTAAAAAGGTCAAATAGGTATAATCAACCTATGGAATCCACCGAAGTGTGGGATTGTTAAAATTCGTATGATGCTCCCACCTTCAGACATCAATGGCCCCAGCGACAAACATCAAAGTTTTGTCTGCAATCTTTCTCCACACATTGGCGTGTTATCATTTTTTTGATTTTTCCAAGAGCGATCCTACACATTCAAACTATTTCATGTGGTAAAGCCTCTATCTGCTAATAAAATATCAAGGTAATGGTATGGTGTAATACTTATCATATTTCCTTTTTATACCTTTAGTGAATATGGTAGAAAGAAAAGAAATTCATTCCGGTTTTCAGTCTTGAAAGGTTTGAGAACAATATTGTTATGAATCCTTGGGTTGTGAATCGAAAAAATGTAGTTACCTACATAAATATTCAAAGAATGTTTCTTGAAAGAAAGTTATTTCTGATTTGCTCAAAAACATTGTAGAGTATCCCTTAAATATTTCTAGGTAACAGAAGTTTTTTATTTACACTGTAATAGCTTAATTTTAAGATCTATTCCCAGCCAATACAGATAATATCTCATTAGAAATGAATATGGAAACCAACAAAATAAGGAAATGATCCCCTTGAGAACTGTATTGCAAATAAACTAACTCCCTTAAGTATAAACTGGTCTATTTACCACCGCGACAAAAACATGTTTTGTCAGCCAATCAAACCTCTATGTTTTGACAATGAATCTTCAAAGTTTGTCGATTGTTCATTACAACTACTGTATGTCCTACCAGGAGAGTGGAAGGTTATATTGGACTCATTTGCTCTAAATAACCTCAAAAGGGAAAAAAGCCTAGATGTATCGAAGTATTTCCAACAAAGTATCTTTTCTAATAACACTTTTTAATGACTAGACAAATTGCTAGTGCGTACAAGGTCGTGGGAACATATTGGATCGCAAACGATCACAAACCAAACAATTGCACATGTGTCGCAAATTGGCAAACGTTGAAGTTTTGATTGGCAGACAAAACATGTTTTCGTCACGTCTGTGGATGGTTAGATGCAACCGACGGTAATATAGAATGTAATCATTCTGCATTACCTTATATTAATGATTACTTTTTACTGGTTCACTTAATCCTCTCAGCATTCCAATTATTGAATGACGAAGAAAGTGAAGAAAAATATCTTCAAAGACTTGAACAAAGATACCTTCAAGATAAATCTAGGGAATCTGATTTCATGTAAGCTCGTGTTGACCTTAATTCTTATTGTACTTTGTATTTTGGTGTTTCCCTCTCACCACTGAAACCAATTAAGTGTTAAGCCCCATGATTATGAATCAATGTGATCATATTAACTAGACAAACTTTACCCAGTGAGTTTTGTCTGTACTTGTGATCCTGGGTTTCCTTCACTCAGAACTGAAATACTTTTCAATTTGCAAATCACTGACATATTTTACTGAAGTGATATTCTCACTGAATTTCACCCACTCTCTTGGACACACAAACATATTCACACTGATCCCAGCCACTCTTGTGGACACATATTAACCAAACTATAGATGTTGCAGTATTGTGGGTGTCGCTTGGATGTCAAATGTGCGTGATGGATGACATTGCTTTGATTTATACTTTAAGCTCTCTTCAGACTTTTTTCTACATACAGTAGTAAGCAGTATTACATGGTTTTATGAAAAAACTTTCTTAACAGACCACTGATGGATGACCAAAAGGAAAATGAGAGTTCAGAAGAAAGAAGTGACACCAGTGATAGTGAATTCTCTCTTACAGAGGAGCCATTGATAGAAACACAAGTAAGTAAATTAGGTATATATCATTGAAGAATACCCTGTGAAGATGCTGTCATTTACCACTTTTCATACAATCATTGGCTTACTGGTCAAAAACAAAGCATCAATGTGAGGCTACTGTGGGTTAAGATTAATATACATAAAAATAATTTGGTTAGGTAATCATTTTGCAGCTCAGTAGCTGATTAGTGGGGGGATGCAGCTCAACATGGCCGAGTCAAAGGCATATAAGGGCACTTCTGGCTGCTGCCATACGAGTCATGTCTGGCCACGGAGTACAGCCTAGATCAAATCAGGGTTGGCTTTTTATGCCTTTTGAGGGAGGAAAACTGGAGAACCTGGAGAAAAACCCTCAAAGCACAGGAGAGAACCAACAAACTCAACTCACACATTATGATGCCAGGTCTGGGAATCAAACCTGGGACCAAAGTGACTGATAGCAGAGTGCTCTCAATGCTGCACCATCCGGGCCACCCAGAATCAATAGATTTGCCTGTCCTTTGAAACTACTTTGCAACCTTGCTTGAGCCCACTTTGTTTTTGTCTGGTGATGCAATCTAGGATTGTGGTTACCAGTAATTACTAGTAAAGCTGTATTGGTCAATAATTCTTACACCTAGTGCTTAAATCCAAAATTAACTGTATTGTAAACTTTGCATTGCATCATGGGGTTTTCAGGGTAGCAACTTGATGAACCAATCAATGCAATCCATGTACAAAGCATCAACATCAAGACCTTCATCTGCAGTTGGAGACAACAACCAAAAAGATAATGACAATAGCAAAGCAATAGGTAAGAAAATTAAAAGTGCTTCTGCATAAGAGAAATTTTCTCTGCAATTAGGCAATGGCATTCTAGCCATTTGACCTTTATTGCAATTTGAATCTAAAGAATCTTAGGAAATGAGTTGCAGCAATTCCACAAATTAATAAAGTTTTTTCCTGATTTTAAGGAAAATTGCTTTTCTGTTTGGATTCTATACTAGCTTAAGTTTCATTGTGTACGTCATGTAGATGCCCTTGCAACTTTGTGAAGTGTTGCAACTCAGTTTGCAGGTGTTATAATGTCACTGAATTCCACTTATCATGAAACCCCCACAAAATAGGAAACCCAAAGCAAGAGTAATTTGCTTTTTGAATTATGTTTCTAGTCTTAAATTGTTTGTTTCAGCTGTCATGGATACCAACCCTCATTCGAGCACACAACAAGCAACAAAAGATACAGTGTCAGTACCATCAGCACCAGAAGAGAGCTCATCAAACCAGCAATCTGGTGATAAATCTATGGATATTGCAAATGATCAAGGCTCATCAGTCCATGCTAAACCAGTAAGAAAAGTTACAAGACCATCTGCAAGTGTATTTATCATTTATTGTTTAAAAGGATGACATCCACCCATGAGGAAAGGGAAGTCACAAAATTTACAGTCTGTCAATAAGTTGGAGACTAGTGGAAACTAGTATAGACTGCGTCGGAGTACGTATATGGTAAAATTGTTGAAAATTGTGTAAATTGAAACACCCTGTGGAGAGTGAATGTGAACTGATGTTTTGGATGTTAGTCCTTCGTCAGAGTAAATCAGAGAAAATAGTGTAGAAGAGAGTTTATACATGTATAGAGAGTGTGGAGGACATATAGCCAATGAGAGACAGGAGAGAAAACAAAGGAAAGCAAAATGATCAAAAGTAACAATGGACTAATTAAACAAGAAGTGTTAGTTCATGCCAAGAGGATTAAGAGTGCCCATTTTCTACACCATTTTCTCTGATTTAATCCAACCAAGGACTAACATCTGAAACATCAGTTCACCATCACTCCATGCGGTGTTTCAATTTACACAATTTTCAACAGTCTGTCAATAAGATGAGCCAAGTTGTTATTGGAGGATGGGAGCTAGGGAATGGAGAGATCAGAGAATAGTTGATACAATTTTTGGTGAGCTTGAAATCTTGATCATTTGTTCAGGAGACTCCAAAGCCACAAAACAAGAGGAAAACAGATACATCGGATAAAAGTGGGGCTTCTCTAAGATCTTCTAAGAAGAGACGTAGAAGTCGAGCAGAAAGCAGCAAGGATGACAATGAAGTCACAGGACATAAACCAAAAGGTACAAAGTGTTTATCAAACAAAACTTTATTCTTGGATAAATTCATTTTTGTTCTTGCTTCTTTTTCATATTCTTGCATTTTTTGAATGGCTTATTCATATCTCCCATCCTTTTCAACTGTTTTGACTCCAACAAACCTTTTGTGCAATAGCTGTGTGCCCTTGTCAACTGTCAGTACTGTGCTTGTCATCCTATAGGTTTTGCACCAACCGAGTCTTCAGTCAAGTTTTCAGACATAGGAGGCTGCGAAGAGACAATAGAACAAGTCTGTAAGATGCTCATCCACATGCATCACCCAGAAGTCTTCACCACACTTGGTATCACACCTCCAAGAGGCTTTCTCTTACATGGACCTCCAGGGTGTGGCAAGACCCTCCTGGCTCATGCTATTGCTGGGGTATGTATACTACTGAAGCTGGTAATAAATTTGTAACCATCAGACTCTATATCACCTTGACACCAACTGTATCAGTTGGCAGTTCATCAACATTTAGTTGACAGTTGGTTGACAGTAGATTATGACCAATAGTTGGTTGACGAACTGTTGTTAAATGCCAACAAAAACAATTTAACTTTCAATTGCTGAAGACTTGCAATCTGGAAAATTTTCAAACACAATGGCAAAAAATGTTTTAATTAATTTTCCTGAGAGTTCACTGCCTGCCATCTAAGATAACTTATAAAAATCATCTTTAACTGAAAATTTTGGGTAAACAGTAAAATATCTTTTGTGCTTAACCTACTAGAAGCCTCTTGTTTGATACATTTAGGAGTTGGAACTCCCATTCTTAAAGCTGGCAGCAACCGAGATTGTATCTGGTGTATCAGGAGAATCAGAAGAGAAAGTTAGAGAACTGTTTAACAGTGCTGTGGTAAGATGGAAATGATCTCCATCAGAGGTTACTAGCTATGTTGTATTTAATACATGTGTAGGAGTGTTTTATTACCACAAGGTATAAAACCTTGAGGAGCAGCCAAGTGGTTTTATACCATCACCATCTATGAGTGTTTTGAATAACCCACTTTCGATATTCTGGTCAAGTGATCACAGACAAAGCAATTCAAAACAAGACCCAGGGGAAACAAAAGAATATATTAGGATTATCCTTTGTTTCCCCTGGGCCTCGTTTTGAATTGCTTTGTCTGTGATCACTCAACCAGGATATCGAAAGTGGGCTATTGCTTTAGACATTCATGAACAATTTATAAGATTTTGTTCCAACTGGACCCACCATACACGTCACGAACATGGATTTTTATACTTCAATAGAAAATTGACATCACAGGCATGTGCATTATGAGATTCCAAAGAAGTTCCCACATGGTGGATATAGTGTGCCAAAGGGAAGACAGGCACATTGGTCAAGGTTTCTAGAGGTGACTAGGGAACCTTAATGAGGCTCTAAGTCTTCATCTAAACTTGGGTGCACCTTCATCCCTGATGAAGTCATCCTTATAGTATTTGAGCAGTCTTTATATAAAAACCACATGTACACATCTTATATAATATCACTTGGATACAATGAAGAGGACTATCTTTATCGGATATACTGTAAAGGTCCATGCATGTGATGTGTATGGTGGTTCAACTAGCAGTCATTACGGCTGCATGTAAATGGAGGTAAATAAGATAACAACCATAGTATTGACCCGTTAGCCTCGCTTGGATGATTGCAATCAAACAAAAGGAATATATCACTGTAGGGTTGTAATTATATTGCTATTGGACCAGAAGATTATGAATTATTAATGAGTGTTTTAAGAAATTATAAATTATCATTCACCACTAGATGTAGGACAATATCAGCCTTTTCTCTGATTCAGTGGTATTTGGTTTTCAGGCTCAGGCTCCCTGCATTGTGTTTATTGATGAGATAGATGCCATTACTCCCAAACGAGAGACAGCATCCAAAGACATGGAGAGAAGAATTGTTTCCCAGTTGCTTACGTGCATGGATGGTCAGCATCTTATTGGGTTATACTGCCAATACTCCAGTTTCGAATTCCCAGTGAATGACCACTGCCACGCACAGCAGACGCGTTTCTACAGGGTTAGCCTCAATTGCATGTAATATATTCATAATTACCAGAACAGCTTGTGGAAATTCACAGTACTTTGTATTGTTTGAGGTCGACAATTTTTGCTTTCTCGTTGGTATTTATGAATATTTTACGCACAATCGAGGCTAACCCTGTGCAAATGCATCTGCAGTAAAGTGTTTCAGCGGTGTTGTCGAATTCGAAATAGGTGTATAACGTTTTTTTTGTGTGTGTATAACGTATTAATTTACAGCAATTCTCAAAATTCTGCGGACTCGGTAGTTACTAGATGCACATTGGAATTTGGTTTTTCGTTGCCGCCAGTCACAAACATGAAAGGTACTGACTGATTATCCATTGATTGACGGCAGTGAAAAACCAATTTCCCAACAAACCTGTGAAGTGTTTGAGTTCGCAGAATTTTCAGAATCGCTGTAATTATAGTAGTTTTGCTAATGTTTTGATATATCTTATTGTAGAACTAAACAACAATAGCACAGCCCAAGTACTAGTGATAGGTGCTACCAACAGACCTGACTCCCTTGATCCAGCACTCAGACGGGCAGGCAGATTTGACAGGGAAATAAGTATGGGTATCCCAGATGAAAAGGCCAGAGAAAGGTAAGTTACAGTAGCTCCAAAACAGGATCAAACAAAATTCTAAGGAAGGGAGGGGTTGTGGGGTTGAGGGCTGATGGAAGGGGAAATGGAGACAGTTCAAAGGACGCATGCATTAATATCATTGGTATTTTTCTCAAAGTGTGATTGGGGATTGCTCTAGATATTGGTTTGATCCTTTTCCAGGGTTCTGAAGGTCCTGTGCAAACAGCTCAAGTTAAGTGATGACTTCAGCTTTGGTGTATTGGCTCACCTGACCCCTGGTTTTGTCGGTGCTGATCTCATGGCCTTGACAAGAGAAGCATCTATGATTGCTATCAATAGGTAGAATACTGTTTCACATGTATTGGGACTTTGTGTTTCTTGGAATAATTCAGGGATGTATTTATCTGGGGGGGGGGGGGGGGGTTGCTTTTGACCCCCTCATTCCAAGCCAAAGATAAAAAATTTGACTGTTTTGCAGTGTGGAGTTTTTTTTATTACAGCTGTGTACATTATTCTGTTTCCTTATATGAATCGTTATACCTCTTTTTTTGCAACAAATTGTTATGACATATTGTTGTCGTGTATATGTAATGCCATAGTGACAATTTGGTATGTTAGGACCCTGCCAGTGACACATCCTAGGCATGCCCATGTTAATCATGCCAAAATGATGATGATGATTACTAATCAATACTATCATGATACCTCAGAAATATTGTTACTGAATAATTTTGTTTGCAGAGTCTTCCGAGATCTTGAAAAGAACTCTTTACTAAAAGTTGGAGAGGAAAGAAATGGAAAAACTCAGGAGAATGATGAAAAAATGAAAGAAGATGAGAACAAAATGGAAGCAAATCAGGAAAAGCTAGATGTTTCCGAGGCATTTCGTGTTAATGGTAAGCTGTGATATAGACCAATTCCAAACCGGGCTGATATAACCAAAATGAGGCTAGTCAGCCATCTATTATACACACTGTTACTTTCCCTTACAATATTTTGAAGGTTTAGCGCTTGATTCTCGCTCAAACCTGTCTCATACAGTTCTAAGCTGATATACCTCTGGGTCTTCTTTTTCTGAAAGAGCACCATCCTGATGACTGACTAGCCGCGTTTTGGTTATGCCGGCCCACTCCACTGGTGTCCATCTGCCATGTTCATAATTGGTGTATTCGATCTAGCTGTTATGACAATTGTATGCTGATAAGAAAACCTTTTGTTGTTAAGATTATTCAAGCGAGGCTATCAGGTCAATAAAAACAATGAATAATGGGTCATTAGTATGTTATTTGCACGCAGCCATTATAACAGCTACAGTATTAACAGTGCTCCATTTAAGAATGTACTTGTGAAAGTCATCACTTTGTGGCGTACTAACTCACTTCTGAACCAATCAGGATTAAGTATACAGTATACGTAATCCTGATTGGTTCAGAAGTGGGTTAGTATGCCACAAAGTGATGACTTTCACAAGTACATTTTTAAATGGAGAAGTACATTTCTAAATGGAGCACTGTTTATTATACATTACATTTATCACTCTAATTTTTCTTTGTTCTTTGCATTGCCTTTTCCTTTCAGTAATGCAGTGGCTAAAAGACCAGCCTCCACTTACTGAAGCACAGCTTGCATCTTTGTCAATCACCTTAGATGACTTCAAAGTAAGTTATGTTTCTGTGAAGTTGTGTTACTGGAAGCTGTACTAAAGGTGTATCGTTCAATCTTGTGCTGCCAGAAAGCTTTGACCACTGTGCAGCCATCAGCTAAAAGAGAAGGATTCGCTACAATTCCTGATGTCACATGGAACGACATTGGAGCACTGAAGGATGTTAGAGAAGAGCTGACCATGGCGATACTAGTATTTATATCTTCTATATATTATTTGCACTGTGCTCATGATCACTGATCATTTAATGGTGTTGGTGGTTATACTGACTGATAGCGCCCAACATCACTTAACTGTCCACCAACTATTGGTTGACAAATCATTGACAGTGCTTTTAAAATTCACTACAGGACCTTTCTAGATATTAATGGAAGTTATGGCCACAGCATGTTTCCTTACCAGTTTTTGTACAAATAAAGAGTGCCCCATTGATGCCATTATCTTTCTAATAGGCACCAGTCCAACACCCAGAGGAGTTTGCTTCTTTAGGTTTGTCTCACCCCCCTGGAATCCTGCTGGCAGGACCCCCCGGATGTGGCAAAACCCTCCTTGCAAAGGTAGGCTAGTAATGGCTATAGCACTACATCCCGCTCTGTTGTTCTAAGTAGGAGGTGAAGTGAAAGCCTTTGGATAGTTTCTCTTGATCCTGGTCAGTCTTATGTTATTTTTTATTTTTATTTTAGGCAATTGCGAATGAGTCAGGAATTAATTTTATTTCAGTTAAAGGCCCTGAACTTCTTAATATGGTAAGCCATCTGTGGAGACATAGTCATCAGGTCTGATACATGTAACAGCACATCCAGCAGGAAGCGTACAAATGATATGCCAATTTTGTGTTCTATGATGCGTTCTTTGATTATTTTCTAGTATGTTGGTGAGAGTGAGCGTGCAGTACGGCAAGTCTTTCAGAGAGCCAGGAATTCTTCTCCGTGCGTCATATTCTTTGATGAACTTGATGCTTTATGCCCCAGGAGAAGTGGCAGCTCTGAGGTAGATGTCAATTCCATACATTATTTTCATTCATTCTTTTAAAGTGAAGTCACTAAACCTGGTATACAACAAGTGACACTGCATAGAGCTGTGCCGATGAAGTTACTGTTGCACGGTGTTTGTTGGTGCCATGATTGGTTATGCCTCTGCTATCCTTGTGGTTTTTCAGTTTGCTAATCGTGTTCGTTTCAATTCATTCGTTTCTTCATGTTCAGTCAGGTGTAAGTGTTCGAGTGGTAAATCAACTCCTTACCGAGATGGACGGTCTAGAAGCTAGGAAACAAGTCTTTATCATGGCAGCTACAAACAGGCCAGGTGATCATTACTATTTATGCACATCCTAACCCCTTCACCCTCTTCCTTGCACCCCTGCCATGCCTGACCCATCTTATCGTACTCCTCCCACTTAGCCTCATGTGCAAGTTCTTTCATTTCCACTCGTCATGTTTATGTCTTCTGTTTATTCATTTCCGTGTTCATCCATTCACTTCGTAATACCTTCGTAAAAAAATGAACCAGCGTATAATGGACCATCATCACGTCTAGTGTCTCGGATGTGATATGAAGACCAACACGAAAACACTCTTTTTCGATGGAAAATGAGGGATTTCCTTTTTCCATATTAGCCTTGCATTGTACATAATTGTAAGGTGTGTCTCGGCTGTTTTATTTACTGGTGCCTTTTTGAATCATATTTGGTTATTTTGTCTTATATTTGATGAAACACAGCACTGTCATGCGACTGCAGTATGATTCCTGTGGAATTTTCTATTTGTTTTGGAGTTTCTGTTATAAAATTAACACTAGACGATGACCATGACCATGACGATCCATGACCATGACGACGACGACGACGACTATGGGGGTGGTGTTGACGATTGTCTTTTGGTCACGAACAACGTCGAAAATCAATTGATCTCGTCATAAGTACAATTAGATAATTATTATTATTATTATTATTATTATTATTATTATCCACAGATATTATTGACCCCGCTGTCATGAGGCCTGGCCGCTTGGATAAAGTGTTGTATGTTGGGTTACCTAGCAACGAGGACAGGAAAGACATCTTGATGACCATCACCAAGGTAACGATGCATCAGTGAAGCAGCACTTGGAATATAAAGCTGATGTTATTTTCGTGTTTCAGGGTGGGACCAAGCCTGTTTTGTTACCAGAAGTGGATATCGAAATGATTGCTTTTAGTGAACGATGCAAAGGATATTCGTAAGTAGAGAGTCCTCTTTGCCATTTAGACCTTCGGGAAAACAAAGTACTTCACATCGGGAAAGGCGTTAATGGTGTATTTGGAAGGCGACAAGATTTTCTCTGGGACTAAGTAACATATGTTACTGGGTATGCGAACAAGAGAAAACTATCTTATAACTTTCTATTTAGCATCAGAGAGTAATGACGAATATCTTGGATAATTTGCAATAGCAGGGGGATCCAGGAATAGAAGAGGGGCGGATGCATTTTGTATAGGCAAAACCTTCTATTTTGGAGAAGGGGCCGGAGAAATTTTGCAAAGCAAAACCTTATATTCACGTAACCGAAAGAGGAGGGCGTTTGGACTCCGATTGAACGGGTTAGGCATCCGTGAAATAATCCATTTGGGATAGGTTGTCGTTTTTCTTGTCCGAAAAGAAGAAACTTTGTTCATGGTAAACGTTTTTGTCTAGAATTTCGCCCCCAAAAAATCTTAAAAACAAAGTAAAAATGCTCTTGTACGGTGCAAGGACCTCTGAAAATGCTAGTATTGTCCTATTCGCAGTGCTATGCCCACTAAACATGACCATGCTATTGTGTTTCAGGGGAGCCGATTTAGCAGCTCTCGTCCGGGAAGCATCAATGGCCGCTCTACGCGAACACATCAACATAACATCTCTGCATAACAAACAGACAGACGTCCCTGGCTCACGTGTTGACCTTGGTGGGGTTGGGGTAGGAAACCGGCATTTGGACATCGCGTTTGACAAGGTCAGGCCTTCCGTATCAAGCAAGGTATGTTGTTATTGATTATCACTGTCTAATGGTATAATCTGCGATGTCCCTTTGATTCCTTTGATAAATAAATGGATGAATGAATGAGTATGACTAAATTTACCAGAGTTAGGACGGGAAGAGTAGTTAAACCGACAGGGCGGAAAAAAACATTTTTTGCCACTCGATATAAGCACATCTCTGCATATATAAGCTTGATATTTTGTAAATATGCTCTTTAGGGGCTAAAGAACAAAATATCAAATGCTACCGAAATTTAATGAATGCATCATTTGAGAAATAAAGCTTTGTACTTTGGGGGAGGTGACATTTTGATCAGCAACAAATCTGACATTTTAATGAATATTTCCTAGTAGCTTTATTTTCATTTGACAGAATTTTGTCACAAGTTAGAAGCAATAGACACACGAATGAAACGATTAAAAAATGGATTTTTGCTGCAAGTTAAATTTTTAAATTGGAAAAAGAGCGGCTCCTTTGTTTTTCAGCTCTGTCAGTTAAACCAATATTAATGAATACACTTGTACTTGATCACTTCTGCTGCATTTTTATGAGTACAACCATTCTTGGATGGGAACAACATTCCTTTGCATGTTTCATCCAATGAAAGGATGGCTCTTACAATTTGGACGCTGAATTGGGGACCGGTCATTATTTAGAGGGAGGGGTAGGTGGAAATGAAGGGGGCCTAACATTTTTGTGCGCTAAAAAGGGGGGACCAAAAATCTTTGTGATAATACCAATAACACTGACATTAGAGCAAACTGTCGCAAAAGTTTGTGTTCTCCAATACAGGAGGAACCCAAAAAAACTTTGTTTCTCGCATTTCTCATTTCCACCAGCCTCCACTCTCTGTAAAGAATGACCGGTTTCTTTGACAGGCTCAAGGAGTGTATCTTATGACTGAAGGGTGAATGGTTTCTTGGGTTGAAAATGTCATTCCATTGCACCAAACACGCGAGATATTTGTTCTTTGAACTATTTACCTTGGAAAGTATCTTTCACTCAGCAAAAGGATTATTCGTTTGCGACAAAGCCCTGAAGAGAAGAAGTGAAGGGCGGGAGTCAAAGTCAATTAATCAAATCAAACACTTTGAAGAAACACGAGACATAGCAAAACTTTAGAAAAATTCCCCTTTGGCTTTCTCGTATGTTAATACTGTTTTTTGGCTTGATGCATCGAGGTTATTTAAAAATACACACGAGACAAACACTTACAGGAAGTTAATTTTTTTATAAATACCAACTTAGGCAGTGCGCCAAAACGCATAGGGATTAAGGGCGTGCATTATTAAGAGAACAAAGTCGCGCGATCTGAACCATTACGTATCTCCCAATCCATTTCTAACATTTCCAAAGTAAGTATGACGGAGGTCCTAGAATATCCTAAACAACGAACCATCAAAACGAGGAAGGGAGACCAAATTTGCTAAAAACACATTCTAATTTGTTCTTGGTTTTGGCGGGCTGGCAGTGAAAGACGTGATCACAGACAGGCTGTATATGACCTTTCAGATTGTCGATAGAAATCTGTATTTCAGACAGACATTCGCCCTGAAAAACTGTTGTTCAGTTCGCGTATTCTTGTCATCCAAACAACAGGGACATTTCATAAAACTCCTTTAGATTACTTATCTAAAGTGTTCAGGAATTGTTTTTTTTATTAAGAGTTCGTTCAAATGTCTCGGGCTTGCCCAGAATGCTAATAAGACAATAGGGCCTTGCAGGACGTAATCACATGACTGCCAACTGAGCGCAAAAATGGTCTGTGGAATGATAATACAGCACCCAAAAAATGTTGCAAATCGTTGTAGAATAAACTTTTATCATTAACATTTAATGTATGGCGGGGAGGCAGGGGGGGGGGGGGTAGATTGAATTTTTAACCTTTTTGTTAAAGACATAACATTGGGAAGCATGGGTGGCGTAGCAGTGAGAACGCTCGCCTCTCACCAATGCGACCCGGGTTCCAGCCCCACTGAGCTCGGTATCATATGTGAGTTGAGTTTGTTGGTTCTTTCCTGTGCTTCGAGGGTTTTTCTCCGGGTTCTCCGATTTTCCTCCCTCCACAAAAATCAACTTCTAAATTCCAATTCCTTTGGCTCGGGAGAGTGAGCAGTCACTCGCTGTGTAATCGACGTAAAATACATTTTCATTTGCATAAATTTGCATTTGACATAGATACTCATAGCTTCACCTGCCTCCTCGGCTCAGTTCCAGCCGTTGGGGGCTGGAACTGAGCCTACCTGCCTCCCCCCTTCCCCCTTCCAAAGACATACTGTTGTGAATACTGCGGCTCCCTGTGTACTGCCTAACTGTGTATCGCCAGGTATTGATTCCAGAAGTTTCTTTTTCTTTAGGATCACGTAGCCTATAAGCAGATCAAGACCTCCGCGGCCAAACTTTAACCAAACCAAAAAAATGTATAATCCCTTTAATCGACGATGAATGATAATAGATCCTGCTAGATTTATCTCTGGACTGCAGTGACTAACCCATGAAATAAAGGGCAGAACAAGACGAGCAGGATAGTTGAATCAGAGTCAACAGCAACAGAAAAGAGCCACAGGCTTCGTTCATTCACAAAGGATATGTAATTTATCAACGAAAATAGAAAATAAATTATTGAATGCTTTATATTTACCCACAAGGAAATTGAGCTCCAAACTAGATATAACCGGTCACAACTGATTTTCTCAATACTGGGCATAGCTAGCTATACTAGTTATGGTTTCATATAATTAAACAAAGGGTATACAAATAAAATGTCTGTTCCCTAACGTTGCGTTCATTATTTATGGTATTTAGCTTTTCGGTCACGTTAGTCATGGCGACTGAGGAAAATCGGTTTTGTAACTTTCGGCCGAGCAACACAGGACCCTTGGAAACGGTTTTTTTTGGGGACAATGACATCATTTGCTGGATTTCATTGTCATTCGTGTTATGATGACTTGATGTTCTTTCTTCTCTTCACAGCTTTTCCGTTTTCTTTCTTTCTTTCCTTCTTTCTTCCTTCCTTCTTTTCTTTCTTTCTTTCATTCATTATTTCTTTCGCTCTTTCTTGTTTCTCTTTTTTCTTTCATTCCTTCCTTCCTTCCTCCTTTTTTTCTTTAGACATACATAGAGCGTTCCAAGACTATCTCGTTCTCCAATGAACGAGAATAGTAAAAAAATGTGAGGGTTTTTTACCGCAATCCCGCGAATTCAGTTTTGTTGACCGTGTAGGTGAATGCTGAAACAGTACAAACCGTCACCCATCCACATGACTGCACACTACTCCAAAGAAACAAAAGATTCTCGCATTTTTGGAACTGCTTAAATCCTTGGAGATTAATTTTGAGGCTTGAGAGGCATTTCATTATTTTTAACAATATTGATTAACGTATGAATACATTCTGAAAAAATTGTCACACTCTTTGATTGGTCAGCAAGGACAATCACTAATACCAGACAGTTATCGGCTTTTGATAAAAGAGCGATATATTTGTATTACTTTTTTCCTTTGGATCTTACTGTAATATTGACTTCGAAAAACTAGGTCAATCAAGAAATTTTACTGAATGCGAGCCCGGAAACCCATGACACTTATATTTACTGACTCGTGATGATTGGTTGAATGCGCGAACACGCCTCCAAAAGAAGAATGATAATGAGCCACGCAGTTCTTATAAGTCGAAAATCAACAACGACATTCACATTGCGCGCCTTGATGAACAATCCACTGAAAATAATCCCTCGTATCTCTTTACGATCGAAAACCAAGAGAATTCTAAGTAGCCAATTTATTCCTTGGTTCTTCGAGAAACTATCTACCAAACAACAAGCTTTTGATGGCTTTTGACTTCTTTGCAGGATGTCTTGGAGGTAAGCTTGGTAGGTTTGTCGGCGGAAAAGAATTCTAAGTCAACGCTCAGTGGCTTGTTGTTATTTTTTCTATCGATCATTGGGACAAACATAACGTAAATCACAGCATATATTTTTATAATTTCCTTAGGATTAGCTGGAGTTGTAGTTGGACATCCATTCGACACCGTAAAAGTAAGTTTGTCAGTTACAAATTTGCACGTTTCATTCTTAGTAAACTTCTTGTTTAATTCGTCCGTGAAAACCATTCGGCCAGTCCATGATCTGGATTTTGTACTTCCATTGAATATTTTTATGAATTCGTAAAAGGCAAATAAATTTGTAAATACAAGTAGGTGGTTACTTATAACGGCAAATTTAATCCGAGCAAATTGCGTAGTAAATCCCTAACCGATAAAAAGGCCATAACATAAGCTATGAGTGATTCAGTGCACTTACAAATGGCTAGTCATGCATTCAGAACTATTTTGGATCAATGTTCTTCTTTGAAGTATTCCCCTTAGCTAAATGATATCGTTTTCTTGCTGGGAAAAGTCTTAGATTTTGGGTTACTTTGCGTTCAGGTTCGTCTTCAGACCCAGACGACTCGACATTACACCGGTGTGACCAACTGCTTTATCCAGATCGTGAAGAAAGAAGGAGTAAGTCATGGTTGTAGATATTATTTTGATTTCAAACGTGATCTGACTCGTGTTAGCGCGGGAGGAAGTTTGTGGAAGATTCTTTACAGGGGAAGAAGATTCTTTAAAAATTCATTCGAGGTCATTGGCTAAAGCTGCAGTGGGTCAACTTGTAAAAAAATTTACAAGTTAACTAAGTACTTGGCACATATTTCTAGATGTATAATATACATATATTGAGAGGGAGATGAAATATTGTGTACTAAAGTGCCTATAACCCTTGATGTGATACTTTCATAATTGGAATATGAATGAATGAATGAATGAATGAATAACTTTAGGAGGGCTGGACAGCTTTCGAGCAGGGCTGGAGGGGTTTTTCTGGCTCTCTGATGTCAGCCCATCCAGTCCCCATCATCCAATGGTTTTATTAGAGCACACATGCAGGGTTGTACGGATCATAAGAAGCTATATTATTCAGTCACAT